>OZ026623.1:43712247-43750298 GCA_964020975.1 Hermodice carunculata | reverse complement strand
AAGGAAACAAAGAATAAAGCTTGCCCGAGTTTGTGTTATCTGGTTCGCAAGCTCTCTCTGTCCGTTACTGTTACACTCTCGGCAATCGGACGCTGGCGTCGTCCTGCTTTTGATTCTCTCTTTGTTTTTGACACAATACTTTCCTACTTGACTCTCTAAGTCTGAAAGCAGTGACTAGGGACTATACGGTTTCTGTGTACAGTATATGAGACGACTAAGAAAGTAAGGTCAATGCCCGCACTGTTTTATTACACTGATAGATGAAAGTATCAGGGGCCGGTAATCCACCTATGAGGTTGCTTTCTGAGGGTAGAGTCGTATTATTGCTGAACACACAGACTCCACCCCAGTCAAAAGTTTCAAAGAAATGTCTTACAAATGCCGGGAACCATTAGTTTCAACATAATTTACGACAAGTGTCCATTGTAAGGTTTTGACCACCACTGCAATGTTTTCCTGGAATGTCAACACACGAACCACGCAGACAACGAAGTGCCGCCTGAGATGAAAGGATATATCATTACAGGAACTTGCGTGCAGCATTGCATTTACTGAAATTCACCGATCACCAATTGTGTTTACTCATCACGTAACAAACTGATCAGAACACCAGCAAACTTTTATTATTTTAATGCTCATAGTATTATTATTGCATGATGAATGCTGATTTTCGGGCAATCCTCCGTTCGGCCGCCTTTGCTGTAATCTTCCGTGCCCGTCGATCGAGCCGCCATTTTGACAAAGGGCGATCGTCAAAACGGGTCATCAAGAGTTATTTTATTTCAATCATAGACCATAAGATAAACAAAAAGAACAGAGAATTTCTCGGTCGATACAGGAAGGGTTGAAGTAACATCTTTTCGTCATCATATCATGTGGCAGTGTCAATTCACTCAAGCGATGCCCCATCGTCTCATTAGTCATAGTCCACCGCATTTCCGCGTTGTCAGGGCCAGAGGCGGCGGCCGAGTGCTATCTAAACTTGGCGATTAATTAACATAATTCAACAAACAGACCAAGCACGTGTAATTGACAGCCCAACTTAGTGATGTTTTTCTTCATTTTTCTCCTATAAATATTTATTTTTTTAAAGTCAATTTTGGTGAGCACAAAGTTTAGATAATGGGCTTCATGAAAATGGAAAAAAGTCATTTTATGATGAGTCACCATATTGCCGCTGTAGTCGAAATGTGGCCGCTACCTTAACAGGGACCCATTACCTGGGCAATAGCGCGTTAGTAAGATCACGGCGAAAAAGCGATGGCAGCTGTTGACGGACATGTACAAATACGCGCTACAGACCTGGATCTAGTTATGTCCTTGCAGCAAATGTATCTTCTTCTTCTTCTTCTTCTTCTTCTTCTTCTTCTTCTTCTCTTCTTCTTCTTCTTCTTCTTCTTCTTCTTCTTCTTCTCTTCTTCTTCTTCTTCTTCTTCTTCTTCTTCTTCTTCTTCTTCTTCTTCTTCTTCTTCTTCTTCTTCTTCTTCTTCTTCTTCTCTTCTTCTTCTTCTTCTTCTTCTTCTTCTTCTCTTCTTCTTCTTCTTCTTCTTCTTCTTCTTCTTCTTCTTCTTCTTCTTCTTCTTCTTCTTCTTCTTCCTTCTTCTTCTCTCTGTATTTGCGTTTTGCTTTTCTTACACAATCATGCAATTGACACAGTTTCGTTCTCTGAACACAGAATATCAAGTGAAATCGATATTTTGTTACTTTTTAGATGATTAAGCCCGACAGAATGTATTTCTCACAGATGACCGGACTATTTCACCGATAACTGATTAGAACCACCATATTGTTTGGTTTTTTCTTGTTTTTTTGTTTTTGTATTGTTTTTGTTTTTGTTTTTGTTTTTTGTGTTTTTTTTGTGTTTTTTTTTCTTTCAATTTATAAGTCAAAGCTATGACAGAGGTTTAAGAGATAAGAATTAAGTTATCCTTCTTGACGGCCTTAGCTGATGTCATCTCTGAGTAAATAAAGTCAGCAAATCTCCTTGGTTATCCTTGGTCGTGGATATCTCAGAGACATTTTTTTTACAAGACTTGGTAATTTTGAGCCAGCCTCACTTCAAACTGGATGGAAGAATCTTTGTGGAATTAACGGTTGTGTAAAGACACGAGTATAACTTAGATAAATTTTTTTTGTTTTGCAATATTCCAATTCTAAGTGCGTTTTTTTTTTTTTTTAAGTTCAAACTGAAAAGAAATAATGATAATTGCAGATGCGTTCAAAATTCAATAATATAAAAGCTATTCCTTTCAATGGAAAGCAAAGAAATGTTTACCTAAGTTATACTATTGTCTTTACATGACCGTGATTTCCCGCTTTTTTGTGCGAAAAGTTTTGTTGTGATCCTTTGTCAATGTGTAAATCAGACCCTTTGAATAAATAGCATACATACACACATGTATTCCTCAACTGTCCCTTTACTGGCATGCATGTTTATACAGATTTCCAGAAAGCAGCAAATTTCTTAGTTTTTATATGGTCTTCCTACCTGGTGCAAAATGTTATAGCGTGTTTATTAAATCTGTCATAAACATGGAATATCCATGTTTCCTTTGGACAAAATATTGATCAGTAGCTCTTTTGTGCACAAAAAGGACAGAGGACATGTAACGATTTGTGTACCTCTTGTGTAGACAAAAAGGAGACCCTTGCCCCGGCCATTAAATGGAGTAATCTGAATTTACATCCAGAAAGTCATGGAATTACACCATTACATGTACAGTAAAACCTGTCTATTGCGGACACCTGTGGTTCTGGCAAAAGTGTCCGCAATAGACAGGTGTCCACAATAGGCAGGGGGTGCACTTTTGGGATCTCAGAGTACATTTGCTCTCAATTTTTGTACATTGTGCCCCTGACACTCTACTCAAGCACATCTTAACTTGGGATTTTACAGTTTATATCTTTGAAGGGAAAAATTATGTACGTATGGGCTTACCAGGCTTAAGAAAGTTTGCGTACTTTCTTTTACTAACAGAAAAGAAACAAACAACAAACGTACCACAGGGATATCCTATCCTTTGAGTACAGTATAACTGTATGTGCCATTGTTACAAAATTGTGAATAACTTCACATGAGTCTCAGTGGGTCTTTTGTTTTAGGCTTAATAATGGATCTATGGAGCTTAATTGTTTGATAGACAGAGAAAGTGTGAGCAACCTCACTCAACAGGAGCACCAGTGCTCAGAGAAACCTGGCATGTTAGTTGAGGCACTGCAGCCAAACTGCTTGGCTGTGTTACAGGCCACTGAAAAATGGATTAATTGTCTTTGATTCCAGCTTAACATGCACGGTATTGTTCAGGCATTACAACTTGGAACATAACAAGTTGCAAAAAATGCATTGATATATTGTGTCCGCAATAGACAGGTTGTTTTTGCATTTGGTACCCCAAAAAGTGTCCGCAATACACAATAGACAGGTGTCCACTGTAGACAGGTATCACCAATATGAAAATGACTTAAAAATATTCGGTTCTGGCCAAAACTGTCCGCATTAAGCAGGTGTCCACAGTAGACAGGTGTCCACAAGGACAGGTTTTACTGTATATCAGTAATTATCTTTGACCAAGCTACAAGGTTTATTACGGTAATGCAACAAGAACTGAAAAAAAACCGCTCCACATTACAGCATGTTTCATGAGATTAAATTCTGTAATGTTGGTCTGGTGGGCATATTATGCCACACAGCCAGAATACCTATCACTGATTATCTAATATCTTCTTCTCATATCTGGGAAGAATAACTATTTTAGCAAGCATTCATACCACCACATTCTAATCCGTCGTCCTTTGAAACCAATTTCCTGAGAACTAGCAGAAGATTTAGTCATCAGTGTACATCAAAAACGTTGCTTGCATGTCTTCAACATTCTACGGTCCTCTATGAAGCACCTTTAATCACTCACAGTTTTTTTTTAAGATAAATTTGTATCTATCGCATTTTTTTTTGTATGTGTAGAAACAATTATCTCAACTACTTCACACACTGATAATGCAGAAAACGATTAAATGGGGTCCGAATCCGGATGTGTGGGTGTAGAGATGGGTGGATGACAGATACATTATTTAAAGCAAATCATTTTGACTGTGGCCTCTATTGTCTAGAAATTAACTTAGCTAACTAACAATGATTCTCAAGTGCGCAGAAATGTGTGACCCACTTTCACGCCACATGAAATTTGCTGGATTGTGGGGGTGAACAGGCGACTACCGCGAAGTGCGTCTTCGGGCTGGGCCGATGTCGCCATTTTGAAACAGACAATCTATTCCTGTTCAAACAAAAATAGTCAGTAGAAGATGAGGGTGACATGTGACCTACTATGAGTTACCATTTTTGTGTTTTAGTACATTGATTGCTAATTTAGCGCCAAAGGCAGAATCAATGTTTTTGGTGTATTTGACTTTAGGTGCTATTGAGTTGTTCGACCTGCAATTTGTTTAATCATACGTAGTCGTCATGATAGCCTGCAAGAAAGTTGTTTCTGTAGGAATTACTGTTGCCTTAGTTATAATTATTAGCTGTATATCAACTATCTACCGTGATCGATATGAAGTGGCCAACTGGTGGCACAGCTTTACAGGATGAATAAACAACTCGGTTAATACGTAGCTCCTGTGTCAGAGAGAAACTTTCAGTGAGAATGGTTTTGTTATTTGATATATGGCTGTAAATAAATATTATAAATATTTTTTTTTTTGTTTTCAGGCCAGGAAGACACCTGTCATTCTTTTTTCTCTGTATATATACATATGCATACACAAATAAATGTATGTAGTTATGTATGTATGTAGTTATGTATGTATGTAGTTATGTATGTATGTATGTATGTATGTATGTATGTATGTATGTATGTAAGTGTGTGTATGTATGTATGTATGTATGTATGTAATATGTAGTTATGTATGTATGTACATGTATGTATGTATGTATGTATGTATGTATGTATGTATGTATGTATGTATGTATGTGTGCATGTATCTATGTAAAGCCATTCCGTCTCTTGGGTTTGACCATGGAGCTAGTAGTAGTAGTGATAGTAGTAGTAGTAGTAGTAGTAGTAGTAGTAGTAGTAGTAGTAGTAGTATAGTAGTAGTAGTAGTAGTAGTAGTAGTAGTAGTAGTAGTAGTAGTAGTAGTAGTAGTATCTAATAGGAGATAGCAAGAAAAGAAGCTTCTACTGCTGTCCTGTAGAAGGCATTCAGTCATTCAGGGCTACGGTTGTGTATTCCCATTACTTTTCATTGTAATTTACAGCTCAAAGACTTTAAAACCACTGGTTGCAGAAACAGCAATATTTGTGTGGTAAAATTACGTACAAAGCAGAAATGTTCACACAAATTTCACTCTTCCAGCTTCAAAAGGAGTCTTTAAATTTGAGGTTGATTTAACATTGGATTGTGTATTCAGCTGAACACACAGATAATAAAAGTGTGTGTGTCAACACACACCTTTCTGTTTTTCCTCGAGTTCTTTCTTTCTTTCTTTCTTTCTTTCTTTCTTTCTTTCTTTCTTTCATTCTTTCTTTTTTTCTTTTGTTTCTTTTTTCTTACTTTCTTTCTCTTTCTTTACCAGCAAATTTGTCTGACCATTTTCTAGGACACTATAATACATAGAAACTCCAAACTTGGCATGATTGTACCTCCATACAAGGACTTTGACCGTTTTATATAGAGGAATGAAGATGTTTAAAATTATGCAAATTAAGGGCACTTAAAATTTTAAATCTTGAATATCTTCAAAAGTATAATAGATAGAGGTGTAACTCCAACTTCTACTAGGGCGGTTATTGACCATAACACATCTAATGAATTTAAACCAAAAGTTATAGCAATTTAGAATATGCTAATTAGCAGCATTGGAAATTTTAAAACTTAAATACCTTCAAAACTATAATAGATACAGATGTCATTCGAACTTCTACTGGGGAGTTGTTGACCATTGCGCACCTAATGAATTTAAAAGAAAAGTTGTAGCATTTTAAATTACGCTAAGTAACACCATTAGAAATTTTAAATCTTGAATAACTTCAAAGCTAAAATAGGTACAGATATCATTCCAACTTCTACTCCTTTGTAAATGGTATAGTTGTACATTGCCATACCAATATGCTTTGAAAGCACACCCACTGATTTGCCATGAAGCAAATCATCTTTCCCAGTTGGTAATTGTGACCTCTTCTATTGTAGCTCCATGGCTTGACCATCAGTCTCGGAATGACAGAGGTCCTATGTCAGCCTGCGAAGCAATAAGTCGGGCGCCGCCTCTCTGTCGCCAACGAAGGAACCGAGATCAAAGCTGTTGTTTAGTTCACGTAGATCATTTCAAGTGGCAAATTTCTCAACAAGGAGATCACTGCCAGGATCTCCAAGGTGATCAAACCCTAGGCAGACCATCAGGCAGGGTCCTAAACCAGCACAATACCAGTCTGTCCGCAGAGCTGAAAATCTACAAGGCAGTTGTCCTCTCCAGCCTCTTGTATGGGTGTCAGACTGGGACTGTTCACTGCAAAAACATCAAGCAATTGTAGCAGTTCTGCATGCACAGTCTCAAGTCAAACCTTGGCATCCGCGAGCAGGACAAGGTGACTCGCCCAGAAATGTTTGACCGCGCTGAGAGCAGCAGCACTGATGTATGTTTAGGTGTAAAATGCTAAGCTTGGGTGGTCAATGTACGTGGCGTTCAAATGTATGTGAAATTGGTACCATAAAAAACACACACACACACACACACAAAACACACAAAAAACAAAAGCAAAAAAAGCACAAAACAAAACAAAACAAAACAAAAGCACAAACACACAAAAAACAAAGAAAAAGCAAACAAACAAACAAACAAACAAAAAACAAAAAACAAAAAACAAAAAAAAAAAACAAAAACAAAAACAAAAACAAAAAAAAAAACAAAAAAAAAGAAAGAAAACAAAAGAAAAAATCCCCCCAAACATTGCAGTTTCTATAGTCAACAACCTGGGCTATATGGCTGAAAAATTCAAATGCACATGCAAATGAATCATCAGTCACAGCATGGGCTTAGCTCTATGGTCACAAGGTCGAAATGTATCTCTACGGCAACAATGATCCTAATGATGGTGTTTTTCACAGCTGAATGATAAGCTGAATAATGTATGTGAAAACCGTTAATTCGTGATAAGAACAATGAAGCAAGGGACATTTGTGCCGAGGCTTTACATTCGACGATGAGTAAAATTGGAGGAATGAAAAAGAGACAAAATTGACACTGATCAAGATGAAGTGTACACAGCCAATCCATATAATCAGTCCATGTATATAATTAAACTGTGCTTTCTGGTTCACAGAAAAACAGGCAAAACAAGTCGCGTCAAAATTCTGGTTTCACACAAACTGCATGCAGAGCATTTACCGGTGAGGGTGGTAATTCATTTATTGATTATGTTTATATTGGTTTAGTATTATCCTATGCATTCTCCGACTGCAATTTTCATTCATAATACTATGAATGCACGACCCCGCTTTATGTAATGGTTAACATATGTTGCCACACCTTCACGTGCCAGTCCAACTATTAACCAATGCCCATAGAAATGAAGCTCATCCCTCCAGTATTTGAAGTAAACATGTGACACGCGGAACTCCTAGTTTCTTGTAATTATATGCATTGAATGGTTTAGTTGTGATGTTTTATCTATTAGCTTCACTTTAGAAATAGGTACGAATGTAAATATAACACGGACAAAGATAAAGATGTAAATATGACATCGGACGCGGCCCACGTCACGCCTTCGATGTCACGCTCAATGCCCGCAGCCATAACATAAGCCTATAACACTAACACCAACGATATTCATTTCTTTAGAGCTTAGAATTCTTTAAGAGTGGTAACTTGCAACAGAGCGGGGCGGGCGAGTAAGTTCCATATCTTGACATCTTGAGACCTTAAAGGTTAATAACCATAGGTCGTGCATTCATAATGATGATGATGATAATAATAATAATAATAATAATAATAATAATAATAATAATAATAACAACAACAACAATAATAATAATAATAATAACGATAATAATAATAATAATAATAATGATAATAATAATAATAATAATAATAATAATAATAATAATAATAATAATAATAATAATAATGATAATATTAATAATGATAATAATAATAATGATAATAATAATAATAATAATAATATAATAATAATGATAATAATAATAATAATAATGATAATAATAATAATAATGATAATAATAATAATAATAATAATAATAATAATAATAACAACAACAACAACAATAATAATAATAACGATAATAATAATAATAATAATAATAATAATGATAATAATAATAATAATAATAATAATGATAATAATAATAATAATAATAATAATGATAATAATGATAATAATGATAATATTAATAATGATAATAATAATAATGATAATAATAATAATAATATAATAATAATGATAATAATAATAATAATAATAATAATAATGATAATAATAATAATAATGATAATAATAATGATAATAATAATGATAATAATAATAATAATAATAATAATAATAATAATAATAATAATAATAATAATAATAATAATAATAATAATAATAAGTGTTCATTACAAACTTCTTTAGTAAATTCTTAATGGTTGAACACGTCATCAAGGAAAGCCGCGCTTTCTTTGATACAATTTTTTGTATATTTCAATTGAGATTTTTCCAGGTCTTCTGTAGGCTGATGAGGTATTCTATGAATAAAGCACACCTGTACGGTGGCAGGCTAATTATCGTGCGGATTCATCCAGTCCTTTGTCCACCAAATCATCTTGCACAGTTGCTACCATAATGGTTACCCCGTTAACTTCAGCACACTTGCTTATGATTGGTTTGTGGTTCTTTACAGAATGGATAATACCTTTGCATAACGACCAGTGATATGCCTCGAAAACAACTTAAAAGCATGTTGCGTCTTAAACATCCCGCGTGATCTTTGGGTGTATTTCTTCATTAAAGATTCAACACACGGCACTAGCTGTATTTTCTTTATTCCCCTTTCAATGAGACACCCTGGTGTCGCCAATTAAATGCCAAGCCCATCTTTGGATGAAAATAATTGAAATTTGCTGAATTTATTTTTCATTTATGAGGGTATGTAAATGAAATTCGTTCATATAAGATATGAAGTTAGAGAAATGTTTCATCACCATTTAGCTGTCAATTTGTTTCTTTACAAAACGGCTTTTGCTTTATCTGTACCATCACAACTCTTATAACAAGTTTTCCCGGCAGAAGAACGGCGCCCACAAAAAAATCAACCCAACAAGCTTACTCCTTGGACAAACTGCACCTCTACACTGCTCTGACTCAGTTAAACGTTGCCACAACATGTCGTATCATAATCCAATTCACAAATTCCCATCACAGAAGTGCCCCTGGGTCTGACCAATGCACTTTTGTATCTAGGCATTTTGATTCTATACTGAACCCCAATGAAAAGTATCCACATAAAAAAATTAACACATTAATTTTGTAAGTTACTAAGTACTGTGTGTGCATATATGCATGGTTTGGAGCCTACATCAGGGTCATTCAGGACAACTTTTTAACTTTTGCTGGGTTGTTACATAATGCATGTGACTTTTGTGCACCGAATATGGCTTCTGACCACCACTCCTATTGGATGGCTAAAATGACCTGATGTTTTCAGTGGCTTTAAAAAGGGATGTTCAGCCAAGAAAAAAGCCAGTGGTCTCAGGTGTGTTGAGGCGATCATGCCGCGTCTGAGCCAAGGTCAAAGACACCATGCTTTGGGGCTTGCAGAGGGTGGAGTCCCAATCACTCAAATCGCACAAAGAATGGGGTGTACTCGGCGCACCATCCAACGACTAATTGAACGGCAACAAGAAACTGGATCCGTAGATGATCGGCCTAGGCCTGGCCGAGAAAGAGTGACAACACCTGGCCAAGACCGTCACATCCGGCTGATGCACCTGCGAGACCGTTTCCGTACAGCAGCCCAAACAGCCCGTGAGACTCAAGGGGTGAATCACCGTCCTGTCAGTAGTTCTACTGTGGAGAGGCGACTGAGGAGCAGTGGCCTAACAGCCAGAAGACCTTACAGGGGTAACCTGCTGACCCAACCCAGAAGAGAAAGACGACTGCAGTGGTGTAGAGCACACTCCAGGTGGACTCGCCAGCAGTGGAATACCGTCCTTTTTACTGACGAGTCCCGTTTTTGTGTCAGCAGAGCAGATGGCAGAGAACGTGTGTGGCGCCGGACTGGGGAGAGATATGCAGATGCCTGTGTCCGTCAGGCAGATCGATGGGGTGGACCCTCTATCATGGTGTGGGCAGGCATCAGCAACCGCTACCGGACACCCCTAGTGGTCATTCAAGGGATCCTCAATGCTAGGCGGTACATTGATGAGGTGCTGGAGCCGCACATGGTCCCATTTATGGAGCAGCATCAAGATCTGGCGATCTTTCAGCAGGACAATGCACGTGCACACTCTGCAAGATTAACAATGAACTTTCTCAATGAGAACAACATCAATGTCATGGAATGGCCAGCGTTCTCACCCGATCTGAGCCCTATTGAACATTTGTGGGATCAGTTAGGCCAAGGTATTCAACGGAGGACACCTAGGCCTACTATCCGAAACCAGCTGATCCAAGCTCTGCAGGAAGAATGGAATAATGTTCCCCAACACAGAATTCAAACCCTGGTCAGCAGTATGCGCCGCAGATGTATAGCATGTGTTGATGCTCGAGGTGGCCACATCCCATATTGAAAAGAAAAATTTGTGTGACTTTCAATTAGGGCAGTTAATGACATTTTTTGCCTGTAAGTGACGTTAATGTCGGTAGAGCGTGACATTATTTTTACGCCAGAAAAGTGAATGCTTTGTTAAGTTCTAAGCACGTCTAGGTATGAAATGTTTCAAGTATAAACAATAAAATACTTCAAAATTGGCATGTGGATACTTTTCATTGGGGTTCAGTATATATGTTGAAGGGAAAGGTCTACGCAGAGCGGTTAATCAATGTCTTTCACAGAGTTAGTCGCCCTTATTTACTTGGAATAATATTTATTGGGTCTCATTACTTTCTCACGTTGTACTTCCCGATTTCTGTTATCAGGTAAACATAAATTTGGCCAGTTGCTGTCCGGAAATAGAATCACATTGATGGCAAGTCATTATGCACGAGGAATCAGCCATAAATAAAAGCTTGCATGTCTGAGTTTGCAATTAGGGTCGAACATAAAGGCAAAAATAGTCCTTCGATCTAATGTGTTTTCTTCCAAGGCTGTGTGCTTATCTTCACTTATTACTTGAAGTGGTCATCCGTGGGAAGTTATGGAATTTCATGTCAACTGGCGCATTTTTTCATCAACGAAACTTGCCATTAAGTCCGACACAATTCATCAAGATGCGAAAAGAACTTATCAAAATGAATATCTTATTTACCGCGTGTCTGTTTCAAAAGATCAAAGGCTATTGTGCATGTCAATCACCACCATTTATATAAGAAAGCCGTTTAGCTATGCACAATATGGCACAATCCGGTTTATTTATTTATTTATTTATTTATTTATTTATTTACTTACTTATTTATTTATTTATTTATTTATTTATTTATTTATTTATTTATTCATTCATCATTCATTCATTCATTTATTTATTTATTTATTTATTCATTTATTTATTTATCTATTTATTTATTTATTTATTTATTCCTTCATTCATTCATTTCGTTTATTTATCTATTCATTTCCTTGCTTACTTACTTATCTACTTCCTTACTTTATATTTGTTTGTTTGTTTGCTTCTTTGTTTGTTTGTTTAGTTTTTTATTTGTTTATTTATTTATTTATTTATTTATTTATTTATTTATTTATTTATTGATTGATTGATTGATTGATTCATTCATTCCTTCATTCATTCATTCATTCATTCATTTATTTATTTATTTATTTATTTATTTATTCATTTGTTCAAGGATTTACCCTACCTACAAAGGGGCGCCATCCACCGAGGCAAAGAGCGGAAACCCAATCATTTATATAACATGCTATAAATGTGTACGTAATGTCTCAAGATTACAGATAAAATATCATATACATATATGTATTTGTTACAGGTCAATGGGTCCCACGTATTAATCGATCAGTCATCTTGGACACGCATACTCATGGCATCTTTCAAAAATTGACGGCCCTGAAGCTGTGATACCGTGCTGTTTTCACCTGTGACGCAGCCCAACTTAGTCTGCAATGACGTTGCAAAATGTTTGCAAAAAGACAAAAAAAAACCCGTATTATTTTTGTAATTTTTGTTCAATTTTGAAATATCAATTGTCATTATCAAAAGGACAAAGGAAAAATAAGAGAAAGATATCCTCCCAAGGTAAGGAACAGAAGTCGCACTCTCCTTTGTTGTTGTTGTTGTTGTTGTTGTTGTTGTTGTTGTTGTTGTTGTTATTGTTGTTGTTTTCTTATTTTAATTATATTTTTAAACATATTCATTTAGACTGAATTGCCTATGCAGTGCATGGACTGATCTGGAGGCTCTTCAAACCAGCAAGACGTACATGGTGTATACATGACACACAGGACCAAACAATACAATTGGCACGATCTTCATAGCTAGGAGGCAGTCTCAAATCCGTGCCTATGGCGCCCGAATAAGCTTAAGATTAAAGTCTCCTAGATAAAGCAATATAACTATGCGCAGCACAACTATTTTTTTGATTTCAGCCTCGTGACTCAAATAATCATTTCCATGCTTAAAACATGTAACAAGGAGATCACCACATAAATGTACGATAAGTTTTGGGTTGACTCCCGGTGCCAGGGTACGATATACTGTGTCCAACAAATCCCGCCTATGGGCTGAAAAAGAGGGGGCAGGACAAAAAAAAAAAAAAAAAAACGTATGTTCGCTTTGGAATGAACATGCACAAAAAGGTGATGTCTTTGGAGTATATTAAACCCGATTTTTGGTCAGGTACCTGTCCCAATTTTCTCCCGAAATGGTCTTTAAATAGCCCAAGGTTTGGTCAATTTTTTGACAGAAGCCAGCCAAGCTATTCGAGGTAACAGATAGCAGGGAGAAGCCTCCTCACTGAGGGAGAAAAATGAGCGATTGTGGTCTCTGCACCACGGCGTTCATGCTGTGATCGCAGCAGAGGCAGATGCTATCCGATACTGACGGTTGAAAACAGTTTTTTGGACTGAACTTTAAACATTTCAAAATGCGAGAACTCCATAATGAGCTGAAACAAACCAGAAAGTGCTTGTCAGTTTTTTTTTTTCTTTTTAATAAAACACAATGAAATTGATTGAATGCGAAACCTTTATGTGATACGTTCATTCAATCATGACGTCTTCTATGTGACAAAAACACATCAAAAGGTCTGTTAAAAGGCCAAAATTGGTCTTTTTTTCATATTGTTTATCAAAGAAGACAAAGTAAATCGGGTTGCCTGACTTATGATTTGAAGTAAATATGTGTGGGTAGCGTGCGTGAGTATGTATCGTACAGGACGCACTACATTTCATTGAAAACAAGGCCTTTCATCAACGTTGTTCTCTCTCTCTCTCTCTCTCTCTCTCTCTCTCTCTCTCTCTCTCTCTCTCTCTCTCTCTCTCTCTCTCTCTCTCTCTCTCTCTCTCTCTCTCTCTCTCTCTCTCTCTCTCTCTCTCTCTCTCTTCTCTCTCTCTCTCTCTCTCTCTCTCTCTTGTCTACAGCCGCCGGCTGGATTCCCTGTATAGTACAAGAATGCATGTTTAGTTGGCCGTTGTCAATTATGGACAGCGTACTTGGTATAAACTGCTGAATGTTGAAACATTGTGCATAGTTTTTAATGCGTTTGACTACTGACAGACCGGTCGGAGCTCGAAAGCGAAAGAAACCTATTTGATTCTGTCCACTGCTTATACGCGTATACATCTGATCAAGGCATAATTTAAGAAAAATTACCTTGAATATTGATGCCTCTTAAGGTCTTTCAAGCCCCAAAAATGGAGCGCCTCTGGGTATGTAAGACCCTGATTCAGTTTATGTTCAAAAGACTCAGTGGGCACGATATGCTGGAACATATTATATATATAACCAAACTGTAATAAGCCAGAATTCTAAAATATCAGATGTAATCCTACAATTCCTCATCATCGTGACTAATGTACAAGTATAGAACTTTGATATGTTCAGACGTTTGTTCATTTGTTGCTCAGTGACCAATAGCATAATATGTAGAAGGTGAAATGCGATCTGTGTTTATTACAGTTTTGTAGGATACTTGTGTTTCATAATTCCATAACATCTATTTTGCATAATTTTCAGTATTATTTTTTTCTATGGGAAGAAGCGGAAGAGAGACAGGTGAGAGACAGAGAGGTGGAAAGAGACAAGGCGAGAGACAGTAAGAGAGAGAACGGATGCACTTACTGTGTACGTGCGAATGGTTTAAAATCAATGTTGTTCACCATATAAGGGAGCTACTAAATTTTGTAGTCTCTGCTCGTGTGCTGCTCCTGCGTAACTTTGTGTCAAGCTATGAATAAGATTATGCCATGAACGATGTAATTTTAACTTTAGGGTCCCAAAGGACAAAGCTTGACTTGCTATTTGCATTTTATTTGCTTATATGCATATCAGCGGTTCATAGTGAAATAGTTTATGGCGTCAAAACAAAACGATACGCCAATGTACACCCTCGAGTGTTGCCATCTGGAGATCTAAATTCTATCAATCTACAGTCAATAACATGGTTAGATGTTACTGATAAGGATAGATGACTGTTATGGATATGGATGAATTGAAGACCATCTCACAGTTAATCTTCCATTTAAAGTACGTAAGGCAAATTTATTTGTAGATTCGCAGAGAAGTCTTTCTCTGCAAGAATTTGATCAGATATAATTTCTTGGGCACTCATAGTGTTTTAGTTTATTAGATCAAAGCTTAATTCCGTTTACCTGATGTGGACTTGAATATCTTAATAAAGCTTCAACTGGCTGACTTACAGGAACCTGGATGTTGATTTTGATGCTGCTAATGATCTCTATATAATCACAGGGTGCTTAGACACTTGCATGGGAAACTTTGTTTTCTGGAATCTGGCCAACCTTATGTCCGCCATAAATATTGCAAACTTATGTGATTAAAGTTCCCTCTTCATTATCTGATGTAATGAATTTCAAATGATATCATATATCAATTCAAACTACCGACCAATAGAAAGGGAGATATAATATTGATTTCTATTGGTTAAAAGTTTGAAGCGACTTTTTTTTCAGTCTGGTCAAAAGCCGTGAGCTCTGGGATTGTTTCTCATGGAACATTAGAAATAAAAGTATATATGTATGCTTCTGTAACCTGTTACATGATGGAATAAAACAGAACATATTCAAAACATGAAAGAGTCCATTCTATGAAAAAAAAAAATTTTGATATATTTAATATATAATTATATATAAAATGTGGCAAAATCATTTGTGTCTGTATGTATGTTGTTGATGTTGTTGTTGTTGTTGCTGATGGTAATGATGATTTCGTAACGATATCTGCCCCTTATTAGGGTAATCGAAAAAGCTGTTCTTCAGTTCCATGGTGCACCCAGGATGTTTACAACATTGTATTGACAGGTAGCGGGATTTACTACAGGGGTACCCCCATGGCGGGTGTTAAAAATTACCCGGCAGATACCCGCCTCTTTTACAAAAAGCAAAATACTCCGATTTACACACAATAATAATCTATTAATCATGTGATTCATGAAAAACTGCATGTTAAATGGTAATAGTGCTTTACGCACCATTTTCAACATTAGAATGAACGTAATATTTAATGTTTGTGTTCCAGCCATCGAGAAATATTTCCATACTAAACTAAAAGTACGCCTGTGAATAGATGGAGTTGCACTGTTCATGTTCACCTTTATGGCGCCAGTGGCCCAGTAAACCAGCTGCGTTCGCCTGTTTTCACAGTTTGCAAAGTACAAACCCAACAAAATATGTATAAAAGTAGAAATGGTGTCATGTACCTGGATTGCCGTAACGGACTAGAAGAGAGAAAAGCTAGAAATGTTGTGGCGTATCTGACATTATTAGGATATAAAATTCCAGGCATCCTGGAACAAGTTTATTATCCGGGTACCCGAAGATAATGACTTTGGAGGGCGGGTACCGGGTCAATGCACTAGTTTACAACAGAACTAGAAGTTTGCAAATACCATGCTTTTTTGTTAATGTAACCAGAGGCACATGTGTCTGATTCCCAATCAAAACCGGTTTTCCTCAGACGGCATATTATAAAGTATCTTCTGTCAAACATTTTAGCCTTCATGCTACTACTTTGGTTTCGTAATTTTTTTTCTTTAATTTTTGTGTGTGTGTGTGTGTGTGTGTGTGTGTGTTTCTTTCTTTTTTTTCAAATAGTTTAACTGACAGGTTTGTAGATGATGTGGACCTAGGGGAGAGCATATTGTCTTTAAGAAAGCAGTGGAGCACCCACGTAAAAACAAGGAACGTAGGCGAGCTGCCAATTCATTCATTTACCTTTAATATGACGACTGAAGGATTAAATCACTGAAGCCGCCCGTAAAGAATATACGTACCAAAGGCATAGAATCTATAACAAAAAGGCTGTATGTGGCATGACGTGGACATATGACTCTTAGCCTCCGCGTCAGGTGCCTGCGCCGTACTTTATTTGGACTTGCGATCCACTGTCTGCGCAGTCCTTTTATCCAGGGGCATGTGACATTTGTTAAAAGTGTTACTCACAATGGTGAAAATGGAGCCTGCATGATATTCTAAACAGAAAACCTAGAAAGAAATTCACAATTTATAGTAATCTCGGCCATTATTATAAAAAAAGAAACCGGCATGATTTCATGCCGTCAGCAATGACAACGTAATTATAGGAAGTGCTTCGATTTCCTTTTTTTTTTTCGTTCGGTAACAACATGCTCAAATATGCATTTCAACTCTTCATTCACCTGGAGTTCATTACAAACAGAAGCCCGCGTTAACCAGCAAGCTGTGCACTGCTGCTGTTCTGCATATTGCAGAAGATGTGGCTCTGCAGACAGAGCAACATGCGTGTATTCACATCCATGTCATCAGTAATGTTTTTATTGAATATCACAATACTTACTTAATGGCCGGTATTATGTTTAAAAAGGATATCGAAGAAAATTCCTGAACAGCCGTTGATCCACCTGTGCTGCAATTTAATCCTTGGCGTGTGAATATAATTTTGGTTAGGTCTATGTGGTTGTAAATGAAAGAATGCCGCTGGCATCTGTCATGGTGGTGCAGGCCTACCGGAAGACAACCTGCTTGTGTTCCAGCAAAGAGCATCATGATACGCGTTTTATATGGACCTGGACACGAGTGTAGTATTTGTAAACATCCTGCTTTCAACAAAGGAAATACCCACTAACCGGGACAGAATTTTTTTTCTCCTTTTTTTTTTCTTTTTTTCCTTTGTTTGTTTGTTTGTTTGTTTGTTTTTTTGTTGTTGTTGTTGTTGTTGTTGTTGTTGTTGTTGTTGTTAAGGCAGTTGTCCCGTGGATATCAGATGCTTTCTTTTATGAGAGAGCTACATATAATCCATATGTGCATATATAAACGACGTCCAAAGACATCGTGCAAAGGGTCGCTATGGGTATCAAATGTAATAAGTGTGCCAATACACCCACATTGCTTCTAGGAAAAAAGTAAATTTCTGTAATTCTTATTATGAGTGTAGGTTTGAATACTGAAAGATCATCCATTATATTGTGTGTTCAACTTAGTCACTGTTCACCTGTGGAAGTGACCCACCTTATAATAATAATAATAATAATAATAATAATAATAATAATAATAATGATGATGATGATGATGATGATGATGATGATGATGATGATGATGATGATGATGATGATGATGATGATGGTGGTGGTGGTGGTGGTGATGATGATGATGATGATGATGATGATGATGATGATGATGATGATAACAAAAATAATAATAATAATAATAAGAAGAAGAAGAAGAAGAAGAAGAAGAAGAAGAAGAAGAAGAAGAAGAAGAAGAAGAAGAAGAAGAAGAAGAAGAAGAAGAAGAAGAAGAAGAAGAATCAACCCATGTGGATAAGTCGTGAAAGAAGCTTCATGACGACTCTTATGACTGAATGTCTGGAAGGATGCAAATCTTGCCACAAAATTATATAAACAACCAAGTACAGGTGAGCTGGCAAAGGATAGAAGACAAGAGAGAGAGTCTGTGTGACTGACGGAAGATGTGCAAGGAGCAGACAATGGATCAACCATAGGGATCTGCTCTTGTGAGAAGAACCTGATCCGTGTTGGTAATTTGGTATTTTGGACTGCTTTATAAAAAAAGAGTATTTTTTATTCTTTGCTTAATCCACTCATAGATTTTAGATGTTCGTCGAATATTATGCACTACAACGTCGTAACAATCAAGAAGCGCAGATAATTTCGATGTGACTGATATCTTACCATATTGCATGGTGGACAAAGTGATTTATACAGTGCTGCTCTCTACAAGGCGAATTAACATGATAACTTCATCTGGAAACACGGACAGGAACAAGTATCAAACCAATGATATCCAAAGAAAATGCACATATGAGATATTTGCTCAAATCGATGTTACAAGCCGACGGTTGCCGCTGGTGAAACGCCATCGCATTCCTTGCTCAATCACATATAATCACGTCCCTCCTGCCAGACTCAATAGATTTCATGACCCCTGTGCTGCATTGACATAAGTGACACGAAGGTGGTTCCCATGCTAAATGAGCTTATCTCAGAGCTGTTTCTCAAGGTTATAAAAGTGTTAAAAGTTCAAAGCTAAATATTTTCCATGAAGTGGAAGGGATCTATACACCCCAGTCTACCTCTAAAATTGTGTTAAATCGATTGTTCTAAAAATGTGACAGCTGCATAAATATAATCCAACAAACACAAAAAAAGGGGGGGGGGATGAAAGGAAGGATAGATCTAGCAGAATAGCCACCGCATCATGAGGGACACAATACATGTTTTAATTTCATTAATTATAACTTGTAAATGTTTTCATTTGAAGTAAGCAGATTCACTTTTATGAGGATATCCCTATTACATGTCCCGCAAGGTCTTGGAATGTCGGAAGGAAGACGTTCCAGCGGAAAGGTAATAAGTTCACATATGCACACTGCTACATGTGCACCTTCCGACAAGAAAAAAGATTCACGACTGACAAATCATTGCTTGGTATATGTTTTCAATTGTGTAATCAAAAGGCACTACAACGTTAATTGATTAACATAGCATCATAACACCAGAAAAATATTACTATTATATAAATAAATAAATAAATAAATAAATAAATAAATAAATAAATAAATAAATAGATAAATAAATATATATATATATATATATATATATATATATATATATATATATATATATATATATATATATATATGTATATATATATACACATATATATATATATATATATGCGTGAGTGTGTGAGAGCGTGTGAGAGATAAAGAGGGACAGTTAACAAAAAGACTGCCCCAAAGCACAAACACAAACCGACTAAAAATTAAAACAAACAAACAAACAAAAAAAAAACCAAACAAACAAACAAACAAAAAAAAAAAAAAAAAAAAAACAAAAAACGAAACAAACAGACAAACAAGACCCCCATAATCACACACATTTTTACGCCAAAACATCTTTCAAATTTGGTCTCTATTTCAAGTTTCAAAGGATGTGAAAGGCAACAATCTCCATGTTCATTTAACCGCTGTATATACTGTATGTTTCCTGGCAAAATGAGTTACCTTAAATCAAGCGAAGGACTGCAATTGATTTTTTTGTGCCCCTAATCTTATATGGGGTATAGAACAGAGAAACGATTGTCTAAGATAACATTAATCTATTAACTCAAAAAACTGTACCCACCTGACACGGAAGCCATTCATACAGTGTTTCTACTCAGTCCAATACATAATGGAGTGCTGGTGTGCTGATAATGATATAACGTTTGCATTTGTGGTATTGTAAAAATGGGACACGTACGATTGCTTGGAATATAAATATTTGCTGCTGGTGAAATCCTTTCATCTTTGCCTGGCCAAAAAGAGTCGATTCTTAGCCTCGTGCAGCATCACTGCACCACTTCGGTGTTTCATTACTTAAATCTAATTATAATAGTGAGTTTCTTAGTTTATTTTATTTCATATTTTCCATTCCATGCCAGTTCATTTCTTTTCACTTCACGTGACTTTTTACTTGACTTGACTTCACCTTACTTTACTTTATTTCATTTAATTTCATTCACTTTCCTTTCCCGTATTTGTCTGTTTGTTTGTTTGCCGGCTTGCTTGCTTGTTTGGCTTTCGTGTTTGTTCGATTATGTTTTATTATTTAAAATATGGTAGACAAAAATTAGTCAATACAAATGTGCGTACATATGTAAAAATCTTGGTAACTATAAAGAATCACCACACTATGCATATACCATTATGCTCTGAGCCAACTGTAATGATTATGCATTTCTTATTCACGCCCTAACCTGTCTAAGGTATTTACAAAGAAACGGAAAATGCAAAAAAGATTGATGTATTGGTTCCACATACACCTGACCTTTCCCACGAAAGGGAAAGGATCACATAAGAAGTTAAACCGTTTTAGATTTTTGAAAAAGTGATCAGTTTACATCACACATTACAGAAAAGGGAACACATGCCATGATTGACGATCGCTTTCGTTCTTATACACCGCGTTACTGAACAAATTGATACAAACATGCTTCGATGCGGATCTTGTAGATGAGAAAGAGACTTACGGATTTTTATTCTTGATGATGACCGGAAACTAATTTTCTGTGAACTGTAATTTTAACTACTTTATCCCATCACCCAACTCTGCGTCAAGGAAAACGAGTGTAAGTTGCACCCAGTTTAGTTTACAGCCATTGTTTGTTAACATGCAGTCTATTTTAGTTTCTGTCTGGACCTATCCGATGAGGACTTTTTCTCTTTGGATCAACCCAGTGGGTGTAAATTAACTACGGCTGGTTAGGGCGTTGTGGCCAACATGGAACACTACAAGCAAACCAGATAGACATTATTTTACACCTGATAGGGCAATTAGTTACATGCCCTGCAAGATCGTGTCGTGAATATTAACACAAGGCACGGTATTATCTATCATGTTTTGGGCTAACAGGGATAGGACTTCATAATCGGGAACCGTGAGATATCCATGCCTACGACGTATGACTAAGAGCTTAAATAAATCGCAAAGCCTCAAAAAAATCAAAAAAACAATAAAATAAAATTGCTTTTCACACGAAACTGCCTGTAACCACCACAGTGGTAAAGTATTGTGTACGTCCGTACAATTGTTTAATGATGGAAACCAGCAACAGCTACAATTGCCACATAAAAGATTAACACCGGACATGGCATAGCCATGGTTTTCACGATGACAATCCTTGACGGTCATCTAAAGAACCAAAAATTACCAACATACGCTTGACTCTACAAGCTGGCAACAGTCGGGCTTTAAATCAGTGCCCTCTTGCAAGAGTTATTTTCATTGAAGTAAAGTCTGGCTCTTTGTTCTCTGTGGAGGAGTCCGAAACAGATGAGAAAGGAAGGATCCTGTGCGGCTACCTAGGCTTGGGGAAGGTACTTGACCGGAAGGAGCGCAGATACATGTTCATGCCCGAAACAAGGCCAAATGAGCAACTACGATAAAGTAACCACTTCAGACAGCCTAAAACCAGAAAATATAATTTACTGAGTTTGAAAATATAGAATATGCTTAAGATTCTTATAAGATTCCATTTGTTTGGAAGAAAAAGTGTTTTTGCTGGATTGTTAGTTAACAATACTGGTACAAGTGCTCTTATCATGGCGGAGGCATTGTTCTGTTGCCTGGAAACTGAGGGACCAAGGCAGATCTACAGTTTATATAGTAAAATATGGAATATTGCCTGCGGAACTGTGCTAAATGCTCCCATTTTCCCATCTAATTTCCACATTGCAGGACAAATCAAGCGCACGTTGTGTCTGCAGGGACAACATCCAGACACAACCATCACACTGTCCTGGTCAGTATTCCCCGTGTCTGTCTCCCGCTCTTAAATCCCTTATTACATGCAGGTCAAATGGAAAATTGAAACTGACTCTATTTGTAGGCCACGATCCGTTCCATCTACATTGGTTGCTTAGTCTATTTAGCGAAATATGTGCTTTAAAATAGTATCATTTTTTTTATTTCAAGCTGCCATAGGCCACGCGATACCTCCATTGATCACACTATTCAGTCAAGTAAATCCCTGGCACAGGCAGCTGCAAGTTAACTGAGACCATGTGGTACAAAATGAAAAACAAACTTCGTTACTAAAAATAACTATCATGCCACGTGCTGTGATATTTATTGTGTGTGCTTTCCTTTTCTATGTGGACTAAAAGGCAATTTAATCTCCTAGAAATCAATATGAATCATTTGGAAGTATAGATCTGAACAACATATAATACGGCAAAATCCATATTACGCTACCGACTCAAATTACCCCCAGAAATGGACATACTCTATACTTTTCCGATGGGCAATTTCATTATTTCTATCTTCCACGGGTACCTTTCTGGAGAATTTTAATGCACATCACTTTCTACTTTTGGTTATCATCATCATCATCATCATCATCATCATCATCATCATCATCATCATCATCATCATCATCATCATCATCATCATCATCATCATCATCATCATCATCATCATCATCATCATCATCATCATCATCATTATTGTTATTATTATCATTATTATTATTATTATTTCCACACTTCGGTGCACATCAAATATTATCTATTTTCTTTTAACTCTCTATAATTCCTGAAAATAGATATGGTAAAGTGCACTTTAAAAGTCCTAAGTACAAGATGTTCATTATTGCGACCCGTTACTCTGGGTTTTTCTCTTCTACTATAATGATTTTAGTTTCATTTTTTCTTGTGTACCCTTCCTTTTCCTACAATTTACAGTTTATTCCACATTCTCAATATCATTCACAATTTAAAAAGTGACAAATGCTTGGTGTTTTCTCATTATATTTGCAATTATTATGGTACTAGGTCTGGTGAGTTCTTGCAGTTTCTGAAATTAAAGAAGGAAATGCGTTTTTTCCTGGTTTAACGTTGGAAGAAATACCGCACTATGAGTTGCCTTGGTTCATGGTAAGTTACATTTTATGTCATTTTGCTGATTTTTGTACAGGCATGTGCAGGTGTTAAACATTATGTAAAATAGAGGAAAAAATAAATTGAAAATAAAAAAATACCTGCAACAATCAGTATTATACATTATAAAATAGTTTATTAGATCGATATTAGAAAGGCAAACTAAATTGCTGGTGTCGTTTCGTATTTCTAAGGCAGTCTGATTATAACTGATATCACACAAGGCCAGTTTGGACCAACGTATATTGATTATTTTAGAATAAAAAACCCTAGCTTTCTACCACCGACTGAGAAGTGCTATGTGTGAGAGTAGTGTTCACTGTGTTCAATACGAGGCTGGTCGACAGTGTTTTGATTTTTCTCGAACAGACACACTACCAAGAATTTGAATGTTTAAGATTTTTTTTTTCAATGCGCTTGTGCTATGCAATTTGAGGTTTTTCTGACAATGTTAAAAAAATACAAAACAAAACAAAAACACCCACCCTCTCAAAAAAAAAAAAAAAAAAAAAAAAAAAAAAAATCAAGACTTTCTGGTGTACTGGTATTACACCGTCCAATATGTTGATACTCAAACTCGTTCTGTGGGGGTTTGGCGTAGACATACATCAGCAATTGAACCAAGGATGGATAAATATGCCGATGGTAGAACCTGGTTTCTTCATCGTTCTTAGTTCCATTTGTTTTATTTTTTTTATCCCTTTTTTTCTCTTTCTCTTCCCCACTCTTGTTCACTTTCTCTATTTGCTTGTTATTTGTCTGCAACTGGTTTATCGTATGGTATCCTTTTAGTGTTCTTTCCGGAATATTGCACGTTCTTCAACCATTTTAACATCACATTCCCAAATATGTCTATACAACAAAGCGGTTATCTCATGAAATCATATCAATTATAAATTTTATTTAGTCACTAAATGTAAGCATTCAATTGAATCATATTTCAAATGTTCTGTGCGCATTTAAAAGGCAAAGTCTTGTGGTCTTGTGTTGATGTTCAGAAAATGAAAGTCGTGACAGCAACAGCGAAGCACTACACATGCACCCTTACAGTAAGAATACGTACGCAGTATACTGGGAAAATATACAGAGACACTAGCATAGACAGAATTCTCTCTCTCTCTCTCTCTCTCTCTCTCTCTCTCTCTCTCTCTCTCTCTTTCGTTCTCTCTCTCTCTATATATATATACATATATATCTATATATACATACCGTTATTATGTTAGTTGCCTTTGCTGAATATTTAGCTCAGACAAGAAGCGGCTACTGAGAGACACATGTACTGTATAAACATATTTATTTTCTCTGGATTGCCTAATAGTACACAAACACTAATCTGGAGGCTCTCCAGGTACAGGTTACGAAACGTGTTCTGAGTCGTTATTCGCTGAAGACTTTTTACTTTAGTTGGGCAAATGCAGCCTATGTCAAATTTCTACAGAGGAACGTAGGCAATATGTGCAATAGTGCTTGTATATTTATATTGGTTAGACAGTGACATGTTAGCTTCTGGAGAGTACAGAATTTTGAACTACGGACTAGGGTAACAACGACTGGGCAGTGGTTTTAGAATAATAATAACAACACCAGAGATACTGTATTCAAATTACAATCGTGACAAACTTTCTATTGTCCAAAAATCATTGTCGAATATTTCTTTTCAAAACACGGGGAAATGGAAAAAAATAAACTTGAAAGAGTTAACTCACTAGCTATATTTGGATCAGCTTGCATGATGCTTTTACATTCGTAATTAGCGCTGTGCTTTTGAAGGACAAGACGATGCCTAGTTCTGGTATCATTGCTATAAAGTTCACAATGCTGCTGGAACGAAAAACCAAAACTAACAAAAGAAGTAACAGCTGGTTCGATATATACCGTGACAGAAATACTTGAAGAATAAATATTTGGCAAAGACAGGATATCATCTTCATTTAAAAGGGAGATTAGTATGTGCTTGGCAAGGACAAAAGGTGATCGTACTTCATGACACGGCGGAGTACGTGGTATACTGAACCACACAATATCTTGTCCCCTTGTTAACCTTCTTTCCGAACGCGTCTGACGGTAAAGTGTCTCCGTTTACTTAATTAAGTATCATTTTAATGAAAAACGTGTTTGCTGTTTATCAAAAAGCTAAACCGTAGCTTTGGCATTACGGTGGAGAATTGTTTTCCACGAAAGCATGCCCCCAAGGAATATAAGTAAATTGATATTATGCCATTCCATGTTGTTTATATATATATATATATATATATATATATATATATATATATATATATATATATATATATATATATATTTATATATATATATTTATATATATATATATATATATTTGTTGGGGGGGGTGTAAGGGTACATGATTTCTCAATATATTGTGGTTGAAGAAGATCTCTTGTTGTCCCCTTAAAATTAAAAGGGAAATCAATTTATGCTCACGAGAGTTATGTCAATTGGATCCAGGAAGATCGAGAAGGACGGAGTCTCAGTGAATCGGTGATGCCGTCCTGCCTCACCGACCCACTCAGATTCATTCGTATAATAGATTGTCTTTTGAAAGCATAGCTCAGCAAAAAGCCGTGATCTACCATTCAATTGCAACAGTTCCCGGAATGGACCTTCCAGTTTCTAAAAAGTAGAAAATACTGGGTCTTTTTAAACCGGACTTTCAGGTCAATTGTCCATGGTGCTGATGCTAATCGTTTTACAAGCAACATCGTCGGTTTGTAGTACATTCTAACCTTCAACTTTATCATGCTGCACGCAGATTCAGTTCTAAAAGCGTCTCATTAAGTCTGAATATAATGCGTGTGCAATTGTGTTTCACACTAGCAAATATTAACTCAACATGCATTACTTGTAATTTTTGGTAATGCTAATATAATCGTGTAACATCCAAAGTAGCTTTGAAATAATTTAAGAAAAGCAGTCTTTAGCACCATGATATAAACCAAAACGAGCAGGCCACTGGAAAGATTTTGCCAGTAAAATGCTCCTCTGCCCCCGGACTTTTATAACCTCTCTTACGTGCATTACATTTTTCTATGCAAGTGGGTACCTTTCACAAACTTTCCGTCACTTCACAGTGGCACTGTTGCAGTATGCCTAAGCTATACGGACCTCTCGAAATAATGTTACCGACCCTGGCCACCTGAGCGTGGCATCACGTTACGACTGTGACCGTACATATGCTGTCCTTAGTTTCCAAGCTAGGTCAATCTACCTTGACCACATTGGAGACTTCAACATGTGTAGGGACATGTGGAAAGTACATCACACAACATCAAATTGTGAGGGAGGGTTTTTTTTTTTTTTTTGATTTTTTTTGTTTTTTGTTGTTTGTTTGTTTTTTGTTTTGTTTTGTTTTTTTTTTTTTTGTTTTTTTTTTTTTGTTTTTTTTTGGTTTTAATAGTCGAATTTCCGTGTAACAGGACAAACGGCTCTTAACTTACAATGATGCAAAGGTATGCCGACCACTGGATATTGTTAAAATACCGTACTGTCGAGCACATATCTTGCTGGTGTCATATTGCCTATTCACTATTTATATCTGCATGATGACTTATCCGAGTGCAGTGCTTCGTCGGGCAAGGCACTGTAAAATGTGGTAGTGAGATCCTAGTGGCCAAAATCGACAACAGGATTTTAAAACGGTCCGCTTTATTGGCATTACCAAAACTGAAATCAAAAGTGAAATTGTCATCCACAATTCAATTTAATTTCTAAACATTTCAGTCAACTTTAATCGATGACGCCTTTGTCGTATTTAAGTTGCGACGTTATTATCCTTGATATGTGAAAAGCGAAATACAGACTTGATTGAATATCACCTAAGAATCAAATGGTCGACTACTAGCCGAAACAGCCCAGATATTTAAAGCTTTCTTCAAAGCAATATGGGAAAAGTAAGCTACAAAACTTAGTCTTACAAATCCAAAGAGTGTCCCTATTTCCCCCCACTTGTAAGAAAACATTTTCATTTTAAGATGTCACATCCTCAAAAGTTGAATCACTACTTTGAAAACGTTCCAAAAAGGCGACAGGATTGTATGAAATAGTCAGTAGGTCGTCAAAAAAAAAAAAACAAAAAAAAAAAAGTCTCTGAAATAGGGCAACCCCTTCCAACCATTTTCATTTATTCAATGCATAGAGGAGTACTTCCAGATGCATGGAAAACTGAAAGGTCACTCATATATATATATATATATATATATATATATATATATATATATATATATATATATATATATATATATATATATATATATATATATATATATATATATATGTGGGTGTGTACTCTAAGCATGAAACGACAGACATATCTCTGTATTGCAAGTTCATCTGAAAGGTCTTTGATAAAGTAGTCCATCAACAACTACATAGTTACCTAACATCTTCCAACCTGGTCACTGTGTACCAGTCTGGTTTTCGACTTTCCCGTTCCAGTGAAACTGCCCTTATTGATGCAACAGACCACATACTGGATTATACCCAAAATGGCCTTCTCGCTCGGCTGATATCTCTAGACCTTAAGAAGACATTTGATACCATAGATATCCCCCTCATCTTATACCGGTTAGAAGCTCTTTGGATAAAAGACAAAGAATTTTTGTGGTTTCAGAGTTATCTCGCAGACAGAAAATAGGAAGTACTAATAAATAGGCAAGTCTTAGAATCCTTACGCATCAATTATAGCGTACTTCAAGGATTAGGTCACCAACCCCTCCTTTTCAAAGTGTACATTAACGACCTTCACCAAATTAAACGTTCAAAGATTGTCCTTTATGCAGATGATATTCCAATCTTTTTTACTGCAGAAGACACCAAAATAATACAGCAAAGACAACAAGAGGATCTGAGTCTTTTCCATTTCTGTTTATGTTTCAGTAATTTGGCCCTAAATACATCAAAAACAAAATGCATGATTTTTCAAACAGGGTGACTTGTTCAAGGCAGTGAGTGAAATATAAGCATACACAACGACGAGTAGGAAGAGGTTGACGATTTCAAATAGTTTGGTGTCTGGTTTGACACTACTCCTACATGTTCAACTCACATCATGAATGTCTGCTTCAAAATTTCTCAAACGAATAAGGGTAATCAGTCGGATAGGACCATGCCTGTCACTGCTGATAGCACAGGAGAGATGCTTGTCCTGGCAATACTAGTCTACCAGTCTTCGATTATGGATATGCTGTTTGAGTATCTTGTAGTATTGCTCTACTGGACTGACAGAAACGTCTCTATAATCGAGCAGGAAAATTAATCTTTACGTACTCCATCAGAACAGCCTCTGTTCAAGCTAAAAAACAACTACATTTGACCTACACCCGGGATAGACAAAAGTTTCACATATGCAGTATGGTATAAACATGTTCCTACAACCTGGTCTCTTCCTATCTTCAAAATTGTGTCGCAACAATCATAGACATGCATACCCATTGCATCAGATTACGTTCATGCCAAGGAATGTGCATAAGGTTGAATTCAACAAAGGCCGACACAACAAATTTTCTCACCGAGACACAAAATTATAGAATTCCCTACCATAATCAATAACACTATGTGCATCTGCGATGAAACTTAAATTATAATGAACATGATTTTGCATTACTTGGCTGCTTGCTGAAGTATATCTTGACTGGTAAATTGTAATTTTTACATTATACTATCTACTGTCTACTGAGTGGTATGTTTGTACCATGAAAGTATTAATTGTGTGTTTGTACAGGGTCTCCTTTGAAACAAAAATTGGGGTTGTTGGAGTTCAGTTGTTTATTTATTGTACCCTGCCGGTGCAGATAAACCTTCTCTATCTGGAGAGACTTGCCCTACACTTTGACTATAAATGCCCGGAATAAATTTTATATATATACTATTTATGGCTCAAAAATACTGCCTTAGCTGTTACAAATTTTGCAAAATTCCTGTCGTTCTCTTCATATGACAATAAATATCAATATAGGACCCAAATGCTACGTACGGAAAAGGAAATTATAGGCATTTAAGATTTATTGCAACTAGGAAAGCGAATGGCGATCTTCGGACATACTCTGAAGTATGCAATATAGCCCGTCGCACAATTAAAGGAGGGATAAAATTGAAATAAACATGAAGCTTTCTGAATGTTTCCGATGAATATACGTGAATATACGTAATGATGTCTTTTGGTCACGCCGCTGTATAAACCTACAAATATGCTTGCACCAGAAGAGACGTGTGATAGTTTAAATATTTCTCAATAGGCGGTGCTGACAGGTATGATTTCCCCTGGGGGAGTTTCGGTAAAAGTCTACTTCCATATGTCTAAGATACGTGACATACATGGCCACTTGCGTATGGCTGATAAAATTCACCATAAAGAAAATCTGTTTAACTATCCAGGTGCTATCCAGATGTATATTCAGGTTGCTTGAATGGTACAGTTTGATGTAACAGCTTAAAAATACTGAAGGTCGCATATAATAATGCCTTTCGGATTGTTATAGGTTTACCAAGAAGATGTAGTGCTAGCGAGATGTTTACATACAGCAGAATAGATAGTTTTGGTGAATTCATTAGAAAAGAAATATATAGTTTTTGGATGAGAGTTCTTGATTCGGTTAGTCCCATTATTCAGAACATGATAAATACTGGATTTGGATCAATGGCTTTGTACACATATGATAGGTGGGTCAGGCTGCTGTACTCTGGGAATTACTCCCAGAGTGCAGCATCCTGAAACCCTAGATATGTTTGATTTGTGGTCTCCAGTCTCTGGTGTAATACTAAGCACCATTTTAACATTATTTTAATACATGGATCATTTTCATCTATCATTGTACTTCACCATTGTGTATATACATATGTGTAATGTTTTTATGGGCCCTAGTGGCTTGAAATAAAATTATCTTATCTTATCTTATCTTATCTTAAAAGGTACGATTTGCTTGACAGACGCCTACTGTCTGCTTGCCTTCGACAGCAGCAATATTCAAAACGCAAAATAATGGTGTTTTTCCAATGGTATTGAAATGTGTCTTGAACACAATCCTTTAAATTGAGATTTGACTGGCTCCTTCATCTATGATAGCTTTAAAATGACACTTCACTTTACAACACTTTCGAAGAAATTTTACAGTTGACTTTTCCAAATGTTCATACTTAGAGTAATCTAAAATGCAAAACTGTCATTTTGGTTTTATTGGATACGCCAATAGAACAAACATATAAATCGAAGGTCGAATGGCGCACGTGTCTTTTATAGTTTCCAACAGATTTAACTTTGGAATATTTAAGTGTCTCTAATCAGCAGTGATTTAACAAAACTGGTGTAGTGTGTCCATTAGATGTACAGCCCTAACAAACAAACAGATCCGAAACAATAAAACATGTGTATCTACATGTCGAATTGTTTGGAAGCCAGACGAAATTGAAGGTGTTAAATGCCCTGATTTACTTCATTTTGAATAGCTTGCTTAGCATGAACGATATGCAAAATTTGTCTAAAGAGGCTACAATCATGCAATATTTAAAGTTTGCAGTTCACTCAGAGTGTCATTTTAAGACGACGCCAAACAAAATTGAGAGGAAATGTACGAAAGCAATACAAGAAGGATAAATGGATGGATGGATGGATGGACGGACGGAGGGACAGACAGACAGACAGACATGCAGACAGACAGACAGACAGGCGGACAGACAAACAGACAGACAGACAGACAGACAGACAGACATATAGATAGATAGATAGATAGATAGATAGATAGATAGATAGATAGATAGATAGATAGATAGATAGATAGATAGATAGATAGATAGATAGATAGATAGATCTACCAAATACGAGAATAAAGGAATCTGAAATTTTAATGAACACTGATCCTGTGCTTTGGAATATATTAACGGAGCGACATATTTAAATGGCATGGAATACTGCAACATAACTCCTTAAAAGTCTTGCAACTGCTTTATCTTGAACCCACATTAGCAATGCTGACACGAGCTTTGCTGAATTAATGTAGAATATATACTCCCCGAGATCTCACAAATGACACATTGATATACCTGAATTACCATTTCCTCAAATCCGCATATACCAAGATGTGACCCAAGACTTTAACACTAAATGATATGGGCACTTAGTGCACGGCCCTCCAAGTATCATGTTAATTTACAATCACAGAGGGACTGCCAATAAAGCCAAAAGTCGCTGCTTTGATAAAAAAACTGCTACATGCGTTATTAACGGCTGTGTTTGCCGTCGACTTGCAATTTTAGGTACACCTACGCAGGGGATTCCGCTGAACAGATTTTACTTCGCACGCCTTTTACGGCTCCAAGGGGCAGAAAAGAAGGTCCAAGACCACCACATCACCATTCTAGTTCATTTTAGCAGCAGACTTCTTGCACAGAATTAACCTTAACATGTCCTCTCCTGGCCTGGCATTATGTATTGTTGCATGGGAAACTCTACTTTTTTTTTCTATGAGAAATTCAGCAGGGATGGCCAAGGGGAACTGGATATGACAGAAAAAAAAATCCCGCAGTAATATTTTTTACTTCAAAGACATTCAAAGACTGGGCCCCGGAAAGACAATGTTTCAGCAAATTAGTGAATAACCCAGCTTAACTGCAATTTTGTCATTGTTTTGTGAAACGTGGAGTTTTGTGTGGCATCCGTTCACAGATCTTAAAGCAAGTTTAACTCTCATCTGGACATTATAAAGATGGATTTGATTTTCTCTTGTAAGCGGCCTCTATCGGTATCCAACCAGCCAGCAGGTGGGAGTAATGGTCTTGGACAATAAAACTGTAAACACGTATATACATTTGTTGCAACGTCATCCAGGAACTTTTTCCAAAAAAACATTGACTCGTCCCTTTTTTTCTGAAAAGAACTGACACAACAGTTAGACGCAGAATATAATGTCATACAAAAAGATGCAACAGGAAGTTGCACTACGCATGAATTACATATATATATATATATATATATATATATATGTATATATATATATATATATATATATATATATATATATATATATATATATATATATATATATATATATATATATATATATATATATATATATCCTTGTGATGTATGAAATACATGTATGCGCTGTTGTCGCTTTTTTTACTTTATGCTGAAGGCCGCCAATGTTAAATAGGACATGACGTAAGGATTGAATATAATTGAAATGCTCTCCTGAAATTCAATTGCCCTCACTGAAAAAGTAATTTGGGGGAGAGATCTGGTAAAAGAAAAATGCGCGTAGAGGGTTTTGAGCTGCTGTAACTCGGGATTACAGGTATATCTTGTGCACACTTATATTGCAAACGTTGCATAATGCCGTCATGTCCAGGTCGGAATGGTCAATTTTCTTGTTAAAAACACCTGTCTATTGTGGACATCTGCCACATGTGGACACTTCATGCCAGTCCCAGAGGTGTCCAAAATATACAGGTTTCACTGAATTATATAAACATAAAAAAATAAAAGGAATCAATAACCTACACGTTGTGTGCAAAACATATTTCACTTCAAGCGATCATTTCCCCGATAAACACACAGTTCGGCAACAATGAATTTCCTTGACAAATGAAGCCTTTTTTTAAGCAAGCGCCCTATTGGAATTCGGCAAAAAGTCTGAAGGGCAGACAGTTGAGTATGATTTATTCAGGTCTGGATGCTTTTGCTTTTTTGTTTTAACATTTTTTATGAATGCAATTGAGGAACAGTACCAGGCTCTATATGAACCTCTCTTGAAATAAAAAATAGTAAAAGTAAATCAATGTACAAATATAAAGTTAGTCAAAGAGATGACACATACGTGTATAACCATGGTACGACATAAAGAAGTCATACAATAGAAAACGCCACAGACAGATTTAATGTATGAACCAAGTATGAAGGTTCCCAGATTACTTGAATGTCTCTGGGTCTCGAATGTACTTATGAACCGACTTAACTATATTCTGGTTTGAGTCTATAGTACTTGTTTTGGAGCCATAAAGAATGGTAGCCAATAAAGAGGAGCGTATTTCAATATGTTACAACGTGGATGCCTTTAACACTCTCCCTTTAAATATCCAATTTACAAATGTGTTCCTAATTGGAAACAAGTGAGTGCAGGCCCCCTAAATCAATTGCATTTAACAATTGCCTGGACTTATTTTGAGATTGATCGGTTCAACAATTCCCCTTAGGTCTGAGTTAATTGGCTTCACTTTCTTAACTATCCTTGTACTTTGATATCTCTGTGAAGTTATACATATTAATTCTCTCCTTGTCTCGTGTCGTTTTGTTATGCAGTAGTTGCTAGCTTTGCAACTATGTGTTGGTGGTGACAACAATCTATAAATATGTTATATGCCTATAGTGGTCTGCTGCTCGAATGATGCAACAAGTGTTGTCGCAGTACCGATAACCGGAAGTACCCAGCTACAGATACCGCTGCCGATCAAGCATGGCGTCATCGGCTATCGACAAGGACTCTTGCCGAATCTATTCACAGTCTACATTGCAGAATATAAGTGTTGGTGCGTCATCTCCTCTTAAGTCTACGAAATGTAAAACGTGACGTACTCCCGCGTGAGATAAATAGATCATAGGTGGTTTGTTTCAGATATGAAGTATATCAACACGCACTGCATGCCATATAACAGAACTTGGTTGGTTAACCCATTCGTTTTGCTTTTTGGCCTCGATCCAGTACTCGTTGATGTAATTCATATCTGCAACAAAACATGCTGTATTTATCTAAAACTTATGGTCTCTAAGTTCAGGGCATCTTAATTGAAACTTATGTTAGGTTAGTCGCGATCATCATTTTCATCACCATTACCGTCATCTATTCAAGGACGACTAGAACCACAAGCATCACCCTGCCATGTAGGAGCAATACCCCCAAACAGCTTTTACATAATGAACTATGGTAAATTCGATGCCGAGAAGCGACAAAATTATATAAGTTGACAACCTATCCACCTAATTGTGACAAGGCAATCGGGATGCACCGAACGGAAAGCAACAATTCCCACAGTTCCCATCCGTCTCTTAGTCTTAGTATCTGATGCGGCATGAAACCTTGTATGAACAAAAGTTAATAAGCCATCACCAAACCTCCGTGAACGGGTGCTAAAGTTTAAATGTGACACAATCTCCATAATCACTCCTCACTGCAGTACGCCGCATACGATTTCCGGATATTCCTAAGGCACATTTGGCTGTCCTGCTAATTCATCCTTTGACGAGTCGCGAGCTACACACACACACACACACACACACACACATACACACACACACACACACACACACACACACACACATATATATATATATATATATATATATATATATATATATATATATATATATATATATATATATATATATATATATATATATCGATGGCGAAAACGCAAAACCTCCTAAGTGAAAAAAATACGATTTCCAGTTTTCAATGGACGATTCTTCCTTTCCTTAAGATCGATGTTTCGTGACTATTCCGAAATCCGATTTCCAGTTTTAGTCATAACAGCAGCTGCAAGTCGAAAACTCCTATCTCCAGTGCTCTAAATTTCTAAAGCGCAAAACCTCCAATGTGCATCGGATAAATCAGTGTCAAAGTGTGTCACTTCAAACACTAGCTAAGTAAATCGTATGTAGTTAATCTGTCGAATCTTGTTATTTGATCTAACCATTAAGCAAGATACATGCACAAGGTGGTGTTTGGTAACAGAAATAAACATTTAATGACACCGGAAAGTCAAATTGATGATACAATTTACAAGCTGTTGGTAAAATATTGTATTATTGCTCATACTAGGCCTAAAAGTGTCTAGAAGTGTTCAAACGCTGACAACAATTGTATTTGCACTTGGTTTTTATACAAACATTGAAAATGACCTCGTTTTTTTTTACAAGAAATAACCAAAGTTACGAAAATGCATGGGTCCCTAAGATTAAAATGCACTTCATCCCTTGTTAGATATAGTAGAGCAGCTAAATTTTCAAAAAGGCTTATTAAAAAATTATTTTCAGTTTTTGCTCAACCGGAAAAATACCCGGCTGGATTTGGTATCAATCAAAAGATAGGAACCTGAAGTTTAAAGTTAGGTAGGGTGTGTTATCAATTTCATGGTCAATTTGTATTTATTTTGGTTACCATGGCAACGGAATTAAGTTTTTCATGAGATGAAGGGAAAAACACCTTATAAAGCATACTTTAACACACATACACAACTTTACATCAGCATACCTACCATACAAGCGCTTCATAAGAAACCAGTTCGAGGTAGTAAGTGTCAAAAGTTGGTTTTCATGGCAACAGAATATTCGTAAAAATCACTTAAATTTGCATTAAACATTAGAAACATATTTATAGTTTTAATTATCACGAATGATTTTATCACATTTGATGTTAAAATGTAAAGAGAGTCTTTCTGCACTAACAATGAGGTCAATTGAGGGATGCAAGAGTGTTTTGGGTCGCCTAGCAACGTTCTTTCAAATATATAGATAACTGAAAATAAGTAGATTTTTGTGGATATGGCAATTTCATGGCTAGCGCTGCGCTTTGCTGAGAAATGATACATGTGATAATACTGATGGTAATTTTTTTCTTAAACAAATAAATACCTAGCTAAATTGGGTATTAATTGGAAGATAAGAACCTGAAGTTAAAGGTGAGGTAAAGTGTACTATCAATTTAATGGCTGATATGTTTTTATTGGTTACCATAAAGTAATAAAGGAAAAACACAGTTTTAACTATTACTTAATAAACAATAGGTGTTGTTGCATTTTATAAAGTCGGTCCATTGGTGACATTGGTAGGCCTAAAATTTCCTGTTTACGCCATTAATGTCAATGATAAAAGTAGGTGATAAATCAATTAGCCATCCTTTCAAAATACTGCCAATAATCCTAACTTTTTGGGGGATGGGGGCGCTGGTGGTGGCTTTTGTTCGGAATGATTCTGGTGCACACTCGTTAAGTATTGATTATCCAAAAACATCTGTTCAATAAATATATATGTTTGAGATTTTGTATGATTGTGCTTGAACCTTTCTTTTGATGAAAATACAAGTACACATGTATACAGCACAGGCAGGAACAAACGTTCACATGGAGAAAGCCCTCTGAAGAAACTCGACTGGTTCGCATTGAGCCTAGGGACTACTCTGAGAAACATGTAGTTTTTTCCTTTCTTTTTGGTCATAGCAAGGCTTCTTCAAGGGTGATGCCATCCATTTGTTTGTGCCGTGAAAGTGTATTTGTGTTCTGTTTTATTGATCTACGTAAGAAATACAGCCACCAGTTCTATCTAGTACAGACATCCTGATGATGCCTTTAATAACTGCAATAATCATTTAATGAATATTTTGACCCTGAACTTATTTCCATGTCTGATGTTGCATATAGCTCCCAATTTACATTTTTGTTCTTTAAGTGACCACTTTGCGATCACAAATGCCATTTTTATTTCAAATGGAGATCATTGCTGCCTAGTATACATAAATGCAAAACCTTCTAACCGCCCGTTTAAACCCGTTAAAAAAAACTCTAAAGCTCAAAACCTCCTATCTGCCACACAAATATTTCTGACAGAGCAAAAAAAAAAAACTTTTTTCACAAATTTTTGGAAAGGATCGTTTTTGTTAATACTGTGATGAAAATCAAGAAAATATGTCCAAAACATTTGAGTATATGCTGTTTTTTTTTATACTATTTTAAGATCTGCAAACCTTCATTTCTCTTTTACTCGAAATTGTTAAAAAAACAGATAGGAGGTTTTGCGTTTTCGCCATCGATATATATATATATATATATATATATATATATATATACTTTTAATATAACCTTTGGTCATTATCCCCCCTCCCATAAAAAGGCCAATTGCTCCCTCTTAATTTATGCTGAATTGAAAATCTCTCACATGGAAGAAAAAGATTCTTCTTGCCCATAGTGTGACACAGGCCACAGGGTTAAGATGTATGATATTTTGTGGACACTTCACGTTATGATAAATAATTTGCAATGGTTCAAGTCAACAGCTTTCCGTTGCTCGCCTTGTCCATGTGTCTAAAGTGCGCCCAGGAAAGCTGTTGACTCAGGATTTCTTACTGAAGCAGTAGAGTGCATTACGCCACTGTTTCGCCTGGTTCTCATTGCACAATATCAACTACTAAAATGCGGATTTTTTTTGGTATATTTTCCAAAAATGACGAAAAAAAAAGCGCCCGATAATCTGTATGGTGATATATTGATAAGAACCAATATTATACTGTCTCAAGGGTTTCTAGTATAAGGTTTTCCCTGTTTTCACCAAAGCTATCAGATGTAAGACTCACTCTACAAATTAAAATCTTACAAGAAAATAGTATACAGGTTAATGCTAATGACTGCTGAAAAGTATTAAAGTTTCTTAAATGTCCACCAAGTCATCTCGATGAAACGTGGTCACTTCCTTTAGTGTTTATAAAATATACGTGTATCTGAACCCAGAGTTGGTTTCAGTATCGATGAGGCCGTCATGCATATGTCACATGCTAGGCTAATCCGTGAGAATACATGTACATTCTGTAGGAGTAGAGGCTATTTTATGGTACAGTCATGTGCGTGAATGTTTGGGAAGTCACTACGCAGAGACGTCGCACACTATGTAAGATTACCACGACTACATTGCGTCAACTTTTGCTTAGAACATTAAAATGCTGTGTGTGTGTATGTGTGTGTGTGTGTGTGTGGATGGGTGTGTGTTTGTGTGTGCATGCGGCACATAATAGGAATGGATGAATGAT
>OZ026623.1:43689047-43712047 GCA_964020975.1 Hermodice carunculata | reverse complement strand
CCGGCTGATTAAATAACTTGCTGACTGGCTTCTAAATGCATGAGTTGGGGAGCAAGTGTGCGGGTGATTAAACCCAACGTATACTTTCAAACCTGAAAACCTCGTATGGCCCTGAGTGACCCTTATGATAGCGAACAGAACATAAAATGATAGCAAACGTGCTAAGCAAGATCCAAGTTTTATGTCCAGAAATGACTGCCACACTAAAAATAAAAAGCTGTTGCACTTACCAATACAACAACGGTCCATTGTTTATGATGATCCTAGTTTGTAAAGTTGATGAAATGTCCGACTTTAATCCAATCTATTAAGTTCCAGCCTTTTTTTTTCAGATTTTGACGCCCCACTAAGTCGTAGTGCATATCTATAACATATTGGCAGGGAAATCCTTCAGCTCAGATCCCTGGGCTTCCACATGAATGGCCAAGTGCAGTACGTATGTTTAAAGGAACAGCTGAATCATTTCCACAGAGACGACATATTATCACTGTCGCTGTTACCTGTGATCAATCCCTTGCGTGCTATATGTTCAGCTTCATGTGCAGCAACGGACTGTTATCGTCCTTCTTGGATCGCTAGCCGATATAAAGTGGGCATGAACCTATCGCACAGTGATCTATAAACAGAGAGTCACAGAGGAGCGACACCTGTTGTAATCAACTGTCAATGGTATCTCTCTGGCAATCAACTCCTCTCTTGCAACCGATAGATCGATGCTAGTTTTCAACCACTGACTTTTTTATCTGCACACAGACAGATGGATTAAAGCCCTGAGCATTTTCTCGTAAACAACCTCCAAATTCAAATATGTTAATAATGAGCATGTTAATGTACTGTCATATATGTAGAATTATATATGAATTATATAAAGAATACATATACACTCTAAACCCAAGTGTTCTGGTTTAGAACACACAGAGAACACTCATTTGTAACAGTTTGGGAACGCAGTCTTAGTGTTCTAAACTGAATATAGAACATTGTGTGTTCAGAATAAAACACTATGTGTTCCAAACTCAGAACGCATACATGCGTTCTACATGTGTTCCACGGAGAACACATGGACGCGTTCTGGCCATGTAACAGTTTGAGAACACTTATTTGTGTTCTCAAAGCACTTTTAGAACACACAGTGTTCCCAATAAGCAATTAATATGTTTTCATACATCAGAAATGAGAATGCCACCTGAAAATGGTAAAAAATCAGGAAATTCCCATGTCTGACAAGAAAATAGATGCACATTGTAAGCAAAAACATGCAAGTACCATTAATAGTAGTTCAATCACATTTATTTTCAGCAAAATACCTCACATAATTTTATGTAATATTGGAAGCATACATAAACATGTGAACATCAGTCTTCCATGAAAATATTGCATGACTAATACAAATTATACTGAGCACCATACCTTCACTTGTAAGTTGACTAAGTCCTTGCCTGTAATGGTAAATTGCAAGGTTTCAAAGTTCCACTTATGACATCTTAAACAGTTTATTTTCATCAAATTATCAGGGTTTTTTTTTATCTTAATAAGATACTTATACAAGACCTATAATTTACATTGTAATGTGGACTAGAATTGGAGAATGGTTTTCTCTAATATCAGTTCATAACATCTCATTAAAGACTAAATATTGCATTACTCAACTAAGTACTGAAGATTCAAAAGTAGCCCCAGAATTCATTTGAATTCATGTGGTATCACCAAATCAGATCTACACCTATACATTTCAATCACAACATCTCCAAACAAACAGCACTTATTCACCATTCCAAAAATTTGAATATTCTATGTTCAATATTCAAACAGCACCTTGGATGGGAAAAAGTACAATAGACTAGAGCTGGCAATAAAAAGTTATCTGGAATACCACTCCTACTAAATTCTCAAGACAAATGAAAGCACCATTTAACATGATGGTATCCTTGACATTTCTTGGAATCACACCACACAGTATTCTGGACGGCATTAAAAATGAGAATACAAAAGCATAAAATGGACGATTAATAATAAATTAACTTCACATGAAATGTTTAGACAATATAGTATACATGTATAAGAGAAGCAGATAAAACAAATTATCATAATGGACAGTATGACCAAGAAATGATTGGACTAAACATTTCACGAAATGCAGACTGGTGTGGACAAAAATTTTCTTTCACTTTAATAGTTGTCTGTCATAAAATTGACCGATGAATGCCCAAAATAGAGAAAGTTATCTTGAATACCATTTCTACTAACTTCTCAAGACAAATGGAATCAGCATTCAACATGATGGTATGTTTACATTTGTTGGACACACACCACATAGTATTCTGGACGGCATTAAAAATGAGAATATCTCCAATTATAAGTTGACTAGGTCCTTGCCTGAGGTAGCAAATAGTAAGTTTTAATTTTAGAGTTTCACTTGTGGCATCTTAAATAGTGATTTTGCATCACATTATCAGTTCAGAATTTAATACAAGCACTGTAATGTACACTGTAATGTGGACTAGACTTGGAAGAGAATGGTTTTCTCTAATATCAGTTTATAACATCTCATTAAAGACTAAATATTGCATTACTCAACTAAGTACCCAAGATTCAAAAGTGAACTCATAATTCATTTGAATTCATGTGGTATCAGTAGATCAGATCTAAACATAATCTAACATATCATAATGGACAGTATAACTACCAAATGCTTGGATCAAACAGTTCACTTTATACAGACAAATGTTGACAAAAACTTTTTCACTTCAATAGTTTTCTGTCATAACATTTATCAATTTATGTACCCAACATAGAGACTAATAATATCTCTTATGATATCATTAGATCAGCTGTGGGCCTACAAAAATATATCTAGACATCTCCAGACAAGCAGCACTTGATATAGCAATGTCACACCAACGATTAAGGAGGCATCAAACATGCTTAAATCATTCCTTGTTCCTTAACAAAACAAGAACCTATATACATGTACAATAACATGAACATTATATTTAATGGTTACCCTTTTTTCATGGATACATTAAACATTGTAATCTGGCATCAATATTACAAAAACTATTTAAACATACTGAGAGGTAAACAGCACAATAAACGATGCATGTACATTTCATCCCCCCCCCCTCAAAAAAATAAGCTAAAATATTTTCAGTCAAAAGTTCATATGTAAAGTACCTTGATTAAAACTTGGTCTCTACATTTACAATGTTCAATCAAGTTTTTAAACTTTCTTGACCAATGAAAAGATATGTAATATAGATATGTCAATTATCTAATTCACCAGGCCTCTGTGCTACATTTATGTGCAAGCCTTTTCACTGTATTAATCTTTTGACATTTCGCTCTGGATCAGGCAGTTTTTTGAAGGCCTTTCGGAACTTCTCCACGAAGAATTTGTATTTCTGATTTGTTGCACCTCTGTATGGCTCATCAGTCAAGAAGGTCTGTAAAATTGCCATGACCATCGCATGCTGCCTCGGGTATTGGAGATCAAACACGTAATAGGAAGCAAAGAGTTTTAGCACCCCACACATTATACCCCCCTCTATAGGCACACTGATCTTTATAGTGTCTCCCACAATGTACATGCCCTGGAGGCTGTCTTCCTGTGATGAAACAAATTCAATCAGATGAGGGGCACTGCCTTCTTCAGTCTTCAGTTCCTTTTCTATCTGATCATTCTGTAAATATCACAGTAATATGCTCTTCCAAACATCTAATTAGGCTGCTGTTTGCTTAAATTAGGTCATGGTGACACCAAAATCATATCCGTTCATTTTGGCATACAATATAATCATACTGTAAAATTTGAGTAAGATACATGGAAGCATGCTGTAGATACAGTAAAATTGCCCTGAAGACCAACTGGTCGCTCATGTCGGGCCCTGGCGACCTTGAAAGTAGGTCAAGGTTGCTGAATGTCAAACTCATCCAAGATCTTCATAAGATTCTTCATGTGTATAGGTATGACAGTTGTAGCTTCATTTGTTTTTAAGTTAGAGCATCCACAAGGGGCCTACATGTCGCGCCCTGGTGACCCTGAACATAGGTCCAGGTCGCTGAATGTCAAACTCATCCAAGGTCTTCATAAGATAATTCATGTGCACAAGTTTAACGGTTCTAGCTTTGTTTTCAAGTTAAAGCGTCCACATGGCGCCCACATATCGGGCCCTGGTGACCTTGAAAATAGGTCAAGGTCACTGAATGTTGAACTTAACCAAGGTCTTCATAAGATACTTTAAGCGTATACATGTGATGGTTGTAGCCTAATTTTTTTTCAAGTTACAGCGTCCACAAGGGTACCTTAAGAGAGACAGACGGACATACAACCCGAAAAACAAAAAGAGTCCCCCCATGGGGCAGACCCTTAAAAAAATGTCAAAGACCTTTCAAGATTATAATGGTCTCAGCTATCATGAACAAACAAACAAAAATCTTAATATGTACTGAATCAAGTAAGAGCCAGAGCATCTATTTCATCATGAGGTTGCATTTTCTCCCATCCTGTGATTTTTTTCTAATACAGATGCTGCATTTATTTACATAACAAAAAGAGACAAACATGTAAATAGCCTGAATGTTATTTAATTTGTTTGTTTCATCAGCTTTACATGAGCATTTTGTCCATTCCAGAACACTAAATAAATTTGATACAATTATCCAGAACACTACTTCTTTGATAATATTATGCAGAAACAAAGCTTTTAGGCCTGATATGGAAGCTTTCCTTGGATAGCTTGAAAATTTGTACCCAATTATTCTGTGCTTGAATATATTTGTAACAAGTTTATTTTGTTTTTGAATATTTGTAAGTAATTTGTGCAACCCGAACTGTCCCTTGTGACAATAACATGCTTCTCTTGAACATAAAGTTAAGATGGGTGCAATTTTGGGGGGTTATACAGTATAATGTATTTCAGAAATGAAATACTCAAAGTGTTATGATGATTATAGGACATAAAATTCTCCAGCTCAATACAATTGGGGATAGAACACAATTTTTTTTACAACAGCTGTCCACATTTATGTACCCTAACTTATAAACCCATCCACTTTTTCTGTGATTGGTACCCTAAAACTAACAAGCTTTGCATCTCCCTGCCCCTCCCCCCCCAAAAAAAAAAATGTACCGGTCACAAGAAATATTTTCAGATGGTGAAGTAAAAGTTTAACTCCTTTTTTAACTCACCTGCTTCAACTCAATTATGGGCATTGTCTTCAGGGTTCTTCTGCTGGCCTGCCCTTTTTTTCCTTTGCCTCCTCCTCGTTCATATGCAGTCTCTTTTTCAATGTATCTGATGACTGGCCACATTCTCAACCTGCCCTGAGAAAAAATAAAAAGCATACACATAAAACTGTTCATACTTAAATATGAGAAGAATAAGCTTGCAAAATACTCAAGTCATTGGTTCATCATAGTTTTTGAATGCTATATACTAACAACCTGACAAAACTAATATTTGGGCTACACCAGTACTCTGCTTGAATGTGGAAACAAAGGCATCATCTGTGCACATCTGTTGTGACCTCAGTGTTGTCTCATGAAGTCAGTGTGCTACATAGCAGCATATATGCAAACTGACTTACATATATATGTTCCTTTGCCCAATGTTCTATTAAAGAATACGCCCCATGGGGGGAACCCTTTATGTTTTCTGGTTGTCCATCTGGATTTCCGTCCATCCGTATGTGCATGCTTTCTCTTCACCGCGATATCTACAGAATGCTCTGTGCATTTTGCAGAAATTTTGAAGGGTGATCATAGAACACGCCAAGGTGATCTGATAAGATTGGAGTGCCTCCCTGACCTAATTTAAGCAAATACACGGCAGCTTTGTGGACCCTTCAAACAACGTTTCATGTTGAAAGTATGTCTAGTTAAAATTAGATCCTATTCTTGTGCGAACAGCAAGCTTCATATGCCCTCCTTTATGGGGCTATCTTGTTGAGACCCATTCCTTTGGGGCTACTAAATTTGAAACCATCATAAACAAACATGCTCAAACTCTCAAATTAAATACAATACCTCTTGGTGAATTCCCATAAGCTCCTCTCCTGCAAACATCACTTTCTTCATGTTCAGGGCCATCTGTTCTACTTTTTCCTTGCCTCCAACAAGGAGTGTCAAATCATAGAGCAGCTGAAACATGTTCAACAATTTTTTGTTAATAAATGATTCAATTTCAAGTTTAAACAAATACAGTGAAACCTGCCTATTGTGGACACCTCTGGGATTGGCAAAAAGTGTCCACAGTTGGCAGGTGTCCACAATAGACAGGTGTTTTTAACAAGAAAATTGACCTTTTGGTCCTGGACATTTGTGTCCACGTTATACAGGTGTCCGCATTATAGAGGTGTCCACACGGACAGGTTTTACTGTATATACACAGATCATAATATATTGACCCCAAGTTATCATTTTAATTAACTGAAAAGAATAGAATAGTATAAAATAAAAAATATCCTACATTTAACAGCTTTTACACCTCTTTACTTAATTTTCAAGTTGTCCAATTGAGGAATCCCACAAATTTGCCTTATGACAGTCGAGAGAAGTGCCGTGTTTTCTTTTTCCTATCAAATCTATTGTTTTACTACTAGGCCTATCCTATTATATGGAGCTTTATAAATAGCTGTGTGCCACACTAGGTAAGCTTTCACCAGTAGCCAGTGTTCCAAGATAAATATATACTCCTGGGAGTTTGGACCTTTTGTCAGTTTTTATCAGTAGGTAAATTCAGGTATATACATTGGGACCTAGTAACACTGTCATATATTGAGACAACACCGGTCCTTTTGCGTACTGGCATGCGGTGGTTCACATCATCCTACGAATGACTAGATGCATGCATTATCGTCCATACTATTACTATGCAAAGTCCTGCCATTTATACAAGTTAGGGTGCCTGGAAGCGATTTACATTATGTCTTGACATATATGTCAAGAAGCCAGATGTAAAATATTACCATAAACTGCACAAAATCAATCAAAAATACGCTATTTCTCACCAGTTCCAAATTCGACTGCAGGCGTGCCGGATGGCTACTGCACATGCGCATGGCGCGAACGATCGCAGTTTTGGCGCCTGTCTTGAACACATTGTGTTCCGAAAACACGGCAGGGCAGACTACTCAGAACACATAGAGTTCAGAAAACAGAGTGATCGTTTCAAAGAACCTTATATGGGGGTTTATTAATTAAGTTTAACGTTTATTCCTTATATACTATACCACTTTGCTTCCCCCAAGGTTCTATTTGATGAGAGAAATCACTAGTCAATCATACAATCTGGTAAAATAGGCCTAATGTACAAATAACGCCTTTTCTATTGACAAACCGGGTTCCATTAAACACCATTATAGAATTGTAACCATTTACGTCACACATAACAGCTGATTAAAAATAAAATTTGACTACAGTATGTTTTATGCCATTAGAGGCCTCCCGTTCCCCCCATAGTGTTATTTGGAACACTAGGGCCTATGTGTTCTAGCTGGAACGCACAGAACACGCAGGAACATTCATATAGAACACTGCTGTTCTGTTTTGGAACGCTAATGTTCCAATTTAGAACACATAAAGACGCGTCAGGCATCCAACGGGTTTAGAGTGTACACTCACTTTTTTAACTTAAGGTTTCACTGCATGGGTATGTATTATTTTGTTTTTCTCTTTCTTAGCAGTGATGAAGAATTTCAGTGCTGCATACGAATGAGAGCAGCCCCCCCCCCCCCCCCCGCTTCCGCAAAACAAACTTGATTCTCTTACAAGTCCACACTCGAAACACAGAAACACATATTTATCTATTTCTAATCAAATTGATACTATTCCTCTGTAAAAGCCAGTAGCCTTCACTGTTGAATGGCCAAATAGCGTTAATTATCTCACAAACTGTCGGACCACTGTAAAATGTTATCCGAAGTTTTACTTGCATTAGGTGTATTATAACAATGAAAGTAACACAAGTAGATCCTATACCTGACCTGCTGGAAGACAAAAACCTAAACTGAATAGTAACAGCATTCAAAGTCCTGAAACGGGTCGCTTATTTGCATTGATGTAAATGCACGAGGCTTATTTTGAATCATCACAGAGGAAAGTTCCATCGAAAGTTCTACTTGAGAAACAATATTCCTTGTAGTGAAGGATACGAGGATAATCAAACTGAGAGTCACAGTTTTTGTCTATGTCTTCTTCCAAGACGACCAAGAACGTGTAAAATTGTATCTAAATCTCTCTCTTTCTCGAAATATTTAATGGTGATACCCACAGTGCTTCACAAGTAGTGTTTTTGTTTGTTTGTTTGTTTGTTTGTTTGTTTGTTTGTTTTTTTTTTTTTTTGTCTTTTGTCTTTTTCTTTTTTCAAATGATATCACTACTTAATTGCAGATTAAATAAACGAATTTAGCCAGGTCTCTTTATTTCAGCCGGCCAAAGCGCCAAGCGAAGCCGCTAATGTAATTCAAGTGTGTTTTGGACTGCTTATATTTGACATGTTTGCTGGCACTTGAATGGAATACATTTATATCTGAAATTTTAATCTAGGATTCCATCAACATGATATTTCCGAACACCGACAAGAACTTTTCCCATCATTATTGGGAAAGAGGTTGGACATGTGTGTCAGTAATCTTATTCGATGAAAATACGATGAGAATCGTCGAACACTGAACTCCCCATAGTGCCGGCTTTTCTAAAAATGGGTTAATAAAAGAGGCTGGGAGCTCCACATTATATGGATCCCTTGGTCCCGGAGACACAATTTCCCAATGCAATGCATTTTAATAATCTTTACCATAATCTTTGACAAATATTGTTAAAAAGAAAAAAAAATTAAGCTACTGGCCAGATCTGTCACTGTTGATTACACTATATGGCTCATTTTACCTACTGACCACCATCGGATGACCTTACAATATGTATTAACCGCGAATTCGTCCGTTTGCTTATTTCACGCGTATACCCCGTGGGTGGCACTTAATTGTGGCAGTAAGTTTAAACGTTACACAAGTGCATGTTTCAGTGCTCTTTTCAGCCACCGATTATGAAATCTACACAAAATGGAAAGTTACAATCTGCACTAATGTAACAGGTACCTGGTGGACATAAATCAAGTGAATGTATATAAACGCAAGGTTTCAGAAAACTCAACAATTCCCACCATGTTTGAAGTGGAAACGGCCATCGGTACCATACAAAACTGTGTATACATGCACTTCCACTGATGTCCCGATAGCAACCATGCTAACATGTAGTCTAATCAGCCATTACGTAGTTTTTGAAATCCATTAAAAAAATGGCAAATGAAATCGCTACAAAGTAGTCATGTGCTCAGTTGGAGAACTAGTCAAGCTACATTTCAGTATATTCGAGGAGATTCTATCGCGAAGTTCAGGAAATGCTACAGAAAAAAAACAGCAATTTTATAATAAAGATAGAAAACCAATCGCAGGGCCACCTATTTATATAATTAAAATAATAAGAGGGAACAAAGCGACATTGAGACACTTGGAATGTTTTTTGGTCAGGCTGGCGATCTCAACCAGGATTGACACAGGAATCCGCCGATAAGACGCATAATTTAGGAGTGATGCATTTGAAAAACTAAATCAGTTATGTTACTAGTGATATGAATGGCAAGTTCGCTAAATTTGTTAAAGCTTTCTTTGACACCAAATGCAGTTTATTAATTTATCTTATTAACAGTTTTTTTTTTGGGGGGGGGGGGGGGAGGGGGTGTATGTTGCTGCATCGGGGACATTGTATGGTACTTCTCTAATCCTTGCCTCGAGATATTTTATTCAGCTTGGCGTACAAGAAATCGTTAAATGTAGGGCATTCCTTATAATATCCATTGTAATCTAATAAACTTAATATGCAACGAACTACCATTTAAATTTCAACAAAATATCACACTTTTTTCATTAGAATATTATCAACAGTAATCGTTGAAAACAAATCTGCAGCAAACAAGCTCTCAAGGGAAGTCCGTGCAGGCTCTTCAATAGTTTGCATGTTATCAGTGCCAACTAGTTCTTACCCAAACGGAAATTATCCCATCTGGAGACACTTGAAATCTGTTAAACTGTATAAGAGTCATGTGGGAATCTTGCCGAGGGCAGGTATAAGTCTGCTGGTTTATTCCCCGAACTGATCACAATTCAGAATTAGTGCCTGGAACGACTCACAGTACTTTGCAACGGTGAAATTAATGCTATTGTACTTTACGCGTATGTTCACCGTAACGCTCACTTTTTGGTGGTAAAAATATTCTGTATGTTATTCAAGTTCCTGTGTATTCTTATATACACACACGAATATATATATATACATATATATATATATATATATATATATATATATATATAGATAGATAGATAGATAGATAGATAGATAGATAGATAGATATAGATACACACACTAATATATATATATATATATATATATATATATATATATATATATATATATATATATATATATATATTCGTGTGTGTATATAAGAATACACAGGTAATTTAATTACACACAGAATATTTTGTCTTAATAGTAAGGATGACTTGAATTCCAAATATGGACAACAGAACAGACATAATTTTGATACTGACCTTGGCACTCTAATAAAAACAGTAATGTACTCTTCCAATACAAACCCTTGGGTAACAAGAAAGCCTGATTAATCATGATTATGATACTGCCCGTCCTCTATATTGGTCAGATGTCAGGTGATAAGCCTTAGCCGGTAGCCAATCATACCAAGTGATAGGCACTTTCTTGGATCACCCCACTATGTATGTTTACCAAGCATGGGTGACGTGAAGTATACTTAATCATTATTAATGTGGAGGAGCACAACTTTAATGTGTGGTGTAATGTTGCACTTGCATCCTTAGTCTACTTTGAAGCTATTAAAAGTCCATGCGCAAATGTGCTGCTGCTATAATCTCATTACATCCTCTACTCTCCTTTCCTGTCCGCCTTTATCATATTCATTTGTGAATGTACCACAATGTACTGCCTGCAATAATTTTTTTTTTTTGCGAAATTGCAATACACATTTGTATTCGCATTATATCATCCAGCTGACAAGACTGAATCAGCGCCCCCCACAATTGTTAAAAAGGTGAAGCAGATGGCAGATAGAATTCGTCTTTCACCAGAACAGGTTAGTATGGACAGGTCTATGTTTATGTCATTACACACACACACAAACACACACACACACACACACATACACACACACAATAATTATATATATATATATATATATATATATATATATATATATATATATATAACAGACATACAAAAGTACATAGTGTATGTATGTATGTGCGTGGAAGTGCAGGTGAGCATGGGGATGCCACGCTTGCATTGGATTTTCTTTGTCACCTTTCCACGTATTGGTTTTGCTGATGAGGCCTTTAATTTTCAGAAAACTGTAAACTTATCACCTATATACTAATATCTTCAAAACTATGTAACATGATAATATTAGGCACGCTGATGTCACAAATAACAATACTCCAGATTCAATTAATTGGTAGTGTTTTTTTTTTTTTTTTTTTTGGCTGATTCTCTGACAGCACAAAACCGTTAAGATGCTTTAAAAACATTGAAATATTGTTTTTGCATAGGTTGAACGAGAAATATGTTCAGAATAGTGAAAATTATCATTCCACTCATTTACCCTACACGCAAACAGACTGCACATGTGTACAGGTGAAAATAAGCTCATATACTTTAACTTACAGTAATTGTCAATACAGTGTTTGCTTTTCTTTTGATGTGTCATTTATTATATTACGCGTATACGCGTAGTAGGAAAGCAACTAAATGGAATTAAATCTGTCTGTGATGATTTATTACGGCAGGTTATACTAACTAGACCAAAATCAGGAAAGAGCTGGTCAACACTTCATGTCAACAGTTCATGGTTACGGTTATAGTGTGCGATGTTGTAATGGGATAGTCACAACTTCAACACGAGCAGTAACAGTTGCGATGCTGGCTGTTTATTAAATCATAAACACAATAAGTCAATCCATAATTCTACTGCTATAGTTGCACTTTCCTGTCTCTTCAATGTATTCGTAATTGCCCGTGCATTGAATTGTTTTCAATTCAAACAAAGGTTCACTTTGACCATGAAGTTAAGGGGGAAGGGGGCATGCCCAGTGTTACTGATTCCAGCGAGGTTTACATTCTTCAGAGTCCAACGATGTCCACATTTTCTATTTCCGGCCTTGTCCCAAATTTGTCTAAGTCCAGTGTTGTGCAGATTTCCTAAGTCCAGCCCTCTCCAGATTTTCTAAGTCCAGCCTACTCCAGATTTTCTAAGTTCAGCTTTGTCCCAAAATTGTCGAAGTCCAGTGTTACTGATTCCAGCGAGGTTTAAATTCTTCAGAGTCCAACGATGTCCAAATTTTTAAGTCCAGCCTTGTCCCAAAATTGTCTAAGTCCAGCGTTGTGCAGATTCTCTAAGTCCAGCCCTCTCCAGATTTTCTAAGTCCAGCCTACTCCAGATTTTCCAAGTCCAGCCTACTGCAGATTTTCTAAGTCCAGCCTTGTCCAGATGTTCTAAGTCCAACCTTGTCCAGATTTTCCAAGTCCAGTTGTGTGAGCAAGCCAGGCCAAGACTTACTGCCGATCCTATGGTGGTTTCTTCCTTAAATTTGGGGTTGACATGTCCATTACTCCAGACTTAGGGGGGAACATGGGCAATTCCAAAATTTGGGATGGTTTGGGGCATTATATCACGTTAAAGGGGGGACAAAGCCTGTGATTGCTTTAGTACCAGAAAACATAAAAAGTAACAAAAAATGACCATTGCCTCCCAATTCAATGCACGGCACATAATACTCATTGTCATATATGTTTACCAAACTGTTTAAATGCTCAATCATAATAATGCTTTTTACATATGTGAAGCAATGTGAAAAATTTACCCTCTCACACCCCCTGTATCAGGACATAGTCAGGACACTGTGGGACTACCAATCTGTGTTTGACAAAACCCATTTATGCAAATAATCAGAACATCTTACATAGGAAAATCGACAATCCACTTGTGACTTCAAGAGGTGGGGAAGGCAACAATGAAGGATACACAGTACCTGCCAAACTTACTCTCTAACTTAAACACACATTTACAAAGTAGTTCATATTAACAGGTAGTAACCAGGCAAAATCATACAGTCACAAGTACAATCTAATACATCAGATAAGATAAAATTTCCATAACTACCTGATTTGCAATCCCCTAATAATGAAATGGGCAAGTCTTCACCATAATTACTTTTAGATAACAATATACATCAAGGATGAAAAAGAAAACAAAATTCCAATTACCTTTAAAGTTCAATAGCTTGTTGATGGCAGACTCACTCCTTGACTCTTGGACGTCTATGGCATCTGATACAGATTCTTTGTTTACAAGCTATAAATTAGTTTGGGTGTTTTAATTAAGACCAATTCACGCCCCATACAATACAACAAATAGTGCCTTACAAGCCGCACATCACATTTACTGAAAAAGTTGGTAGTGGTTCAAAATTTGACTTTGCATGGATTTTATGAAAAGAAAGTTGAAACATTTTGGATAGAAAGTTACTTTTGAAGACCAAAAAGGAACTATATCTGGCAAAAGTTCAGAATCTCACATCTGGCATTAATAACCGACTTACACCACAACAGTGAAAAAATATAGTGCCTGAAAAATACAATCTTATAATACTCGTTCAAGCTAACACCAGTACCTGGAGTGACATACTTGGCAAATATGTTACTAAGGTTACGTTATTATGTAGCAAAGGTGATTTTTAAAGATAGTTGGTACTATTTGTTAGTAAACAATGCCAAGACTCCACATCTGGCTATAATGACCAATTCACGCCACAGCAATAACAACAATATAGTGCCTGGCAAAGAGCACCCTTGTGACACTCCCAAACTGGTCACAAGTTCCTCACTTAATATACATGAGGAATATCTGAATGAATTTATAATATAGTAGATCAAAAATATGTTTTATAAGCTTTCTGGGACTGTTTGTGGGCCAAATTTACAAATCCCACATCTGGCAGTGTACAAGCATGCAGTTGCCCAATTAACCCTGCATATTTCTCTTTGGATGTGTTCCCTGCCACTACTATCAATAGAAAGGAGGCGTTACACTTAATTGATTAATTATTACCATGCCTCATTTGCACATTAGCAGTAAAGAGGAAAACTAGAAAAGAAGATTTTATAGATGATTCCTGTTATCCACAAGAAGATCGCTTCAATATGATAAGCATACTTGAATTCATGAACGAGTGCTCATGCATAAGAAAGAACCTGATGTTATAGGCCCTGTATGTTAGAAGACCAGAACAGCGCCGAACCCTTAACAACTGATTTCCTGCATTTGTATGCAGCTGCTAGTAGACAAAGTATACTTATACAATAAATGATGCCAGAACTACTTTGCTGTATACGAGAAGAAAACATGAACGTTGGGGCGGGTGTGTCCAGTCAGAAAAAGAAAGCTATTGATATGCCATCGATGCCGGGTATATGTTTCTATTGCGTTTAAATTATATATGATTTGGTCGAGTGGATATGTGCGTTTCCCATTTCAGCTAGGCGACTGGTGCCAAAGGTTGCAGGTTCGAGTCCCGCTCGTTCCGAACATGAAATATATATTTTCGGCATTTCCTTAATGCTGGTGGATTTAAGTCCCCGATTCTGGAAATATATGCCGACTCAGTAAATATACTGCATTACCGTGTTGATATGGCACTCGCACATAACTACCTCCATTGAACTATTCTTTTTTAGGAATGGGGATTTGGTCGAGTGGATATGTGCGTTTCCCATTTCAGCTAGGCGACTGGTGCCAAAGGTTGCAGGTTCGAGTCCCGCTCGTTCCGAACATGAAATATATATTTTCGGCATTTCCTTAATGCTGGTGGATTTAAGTCCCCGATTCTGGAAATATATGCCGACTCAGTAAATATACTGCATTACGGTGTTGATATGGCACTCGCACATAACTACCTCCATTGAACTATTCTTTTTTAGGAATGGGGATTTGGTCGAGTGGATATGTGCGTTTCCCATTTCAGCTAGGCGACTGGTGCCAAAGGTTGCAGGTTCGAGTCCCGCTCGTTCCGAACATGAAATATATACATATATATATATATATATATATATATATATATATATATATATATATATATATATATGTATATATATATATAACCTTTTGTAAGCCAGTGACCGTGGCAGACAAAATACTAGTAATAGGGATCAAATTTCACTTGCGAGGGTATCGATTCAAACTACGATCAGTTTCCATTGGTTTGCACCCCGTGTCAAGTTACAGATATTTTGGGCTCCTTCATATCGGTACGAAACAGAGATGCGTCGCGTTTAGATTGCTGTGTCATTATGAAAGGGAATTCTTGATGTTTCGAGGACACTGTTGAAGTCTGTATTGGCAAAATCCACCACTGGCCGACGCTGTCTGGCCACTTTAGCTAACATCGGTTTAACTCTGTGAACATGGGTGGCATAGCTGTTAACCCTTAGAGCGCTGACTTAAGATTGAATCAACAGCTTTCTTCGGGACACTTTGCACGCTTTGCGCGCATAGTGACCCGAGGAAAGCTGTTGGCTTAATCTTAACCAAAACCTATTCAATTCCAAAAATGACTTATAGGGGGATTCTCTGTACGATAAAACATCCACGTTGCAGTACAAACTATTGTGAAGGTATTTGTACGTATATACATTAGTCGCAAGTTTTAAACTGAAATTAAATTTGATTATTATGGACCAAGATCCCACTAAAGCTATGCCATTGCGTTTTAGTTTTCATAGTTTGTGTCACCAGCGAGATGAAACCATAACATTTTCTCTCTATTTGCCTTTCGTTTACTTGCCAAACCAATTGTTCTCAATCACATAAATCATTACTTTCTATGGTTATTCTTCCTGCAGCATTTTGCTGTCTTTCTGCCACTTCACCTCGTTCAGGACCACGGATACGGATACAGCCCCTTCGGTCGAGACGGCTAACGAGAATAAATCTTGTTAACCTGGTGCGTGCAAATTTGCACAGAAGAATACAAATTTCACTGCATTTTGGGATTGTATATACTTTTACCACTTAAGTAATTCCAAATGACATTTAGTACCGTGGTGTCACGTTAGTTACACCGGAGATGTATAAGTTTAACAAATACCAAGTCTAGTGTGTGTAGGATGTTGTTTGGCAATACGTGCCGTTGCTTTGCAAAACAATATATATATATATACTTTTAAAGTACACTCCAGCCACCTTGCTCGATGGGTGGATTTTACATGGTATGACAATTACTTGACAGGCGATAGAAAAACAGTGGCTTCGGACAACGTTTGTTGGTACTTGAAACAAAGCCCTCGCTTGCTGAAGCACCAATAAGCGTCGTAAATGCACACGCCAATCTGGACACAGCATGTTTCACCTGGGCGCAACAAGTGCCTGACCCACACGACCTTATTAACAGCCAACAGTGGCAGGCATTCAAGGTATTGATGAATGTAACCCAGGTTGCTTTGACCCGACAAAAAGGGTAAGCTGACATCTCGACGACCTTCCTACTGGTGGCCAATCAACATGGCGTGTTAGTAAGACAAAATAGACCCAGGTCCAATTAAAATGCGGTACTTCCGAGAAAACACATAATGTTGACAGCAAATACTTTGTAGCATTATGTGAGGGCATCACCTCTAAAGCTACCTGAACATCTGCCAGAGCTTGCATCACTTTAGTTTGTTTGCAGCAGTTGTGCCTACTTCTAAAAGTATAGCTCATGATTGACATAATTTTCGAGTGTCAATTATTGTCTGCCTGGAATTGACACAGCGGAATATTTTCGTCTGATATTCAAACGCGGATTGTACCCTTACTTTTGGCTCAGGTTGCACCAATATGTCGATGACTCAGGAATATGCAATTACTGTCTTGTAGAAGAACAAATCCATATAATATTTTGCCAAGCAATTAAGGTAAATACCTGAGAAAAAGCAAAGAAATTTTTCTAAAAATTCTACTTTTAACAGACATAATATTTCCAGCAGGCTAGGTACGGAATTGTCAACTAGGATAAATACCTATAATTGTAGATATGTAAGAAAAAAAACACCAAAGTCATCATACATCATTAATTATTTCATTATTCGAAAACTGAACCTCATACTGAATTTTCATAAGTTCATGGTAAAATAATTTTCAATGCAATTTTCACAAATATTGGTTGGGTTCTTGTAAAATGGATAATAAATATTATATTTAAATATTATTTTCATCATTTATTTCCAGATGCCGGATGCGCTGATATTATTATTATCATAGCAATTAGAAAGAATCTTTTACTGTTGTAACTCCATTGTAAAGTAGTCTTCATGGTAATACAAAAAATCGAAAAACACCTTATTCTTTACCGTTTAGACAAATTCTTAGAAAAGGAAAACAAAAGAAAGTGAAAGAATGGAAAGGGGAGAGGAGGCAGGAGGGGAGGGAAAGGAAAGGGAAGGGACGGGAAGGGAAGAAGAGGAAAAGAGAGGAAGGGAAAGGAAAGGAAAGGAAAGGAAAGGAAAGGAAAGGAGAGGCGAGGCGAGGCGAGGCGAGGCGGGGTGAGGAGAGGAGAGGAGAGGAGAGGACAGGAAAGGAAAGGAAAGGAAAGGAAAGGAAAGAGAAGAATCCTAGTTTCATGTCAGGAAAAAAACATTAGGGTATCAATTATTTTGTAATCGGTAATCCTTTTTTTTGTGTGTGTAATCAAAGATTGACTATCATGGTAAATCCCACTGAACAAGGTGCTATTTGGCCTTAAGAAATGATTAGGCATAACTTTTCATCTTGTTCATTTTACCTCCTCACAATCTTAGAATTAATCATGTCAACACTGTTTCAAGCTCTGTACTTCGTTTAGTTTAGACATTTATACATTATCAAAGGCAAGAAGAAGAAGAAGAAGAAGAAGAAGAAGAAGAAGAAGAAGAAGAAGAAGAAGAAGAAGAAGAAGAAGAAGAAGAAGAAGAAGAAGAAGAAGAAGAAGAAGAAGAAGAAGAAGAAGAAGAAGAAGAAGAAGAAGAAGAAGAAGAAGAAGAAGAAGAAGAAAAGCAGGATTATCCAGTAACACGGCGCTCGTGTCTTGTAATCTCGGCAAGTTATACCAAGCATGTCCAACGTGCTGCGTTACATGGAGGGGGTAAAGACACAGTGAAACGAAAACTGAATATCAGGAGAAACACACGCCGTTATTTGCCCAACAGTCAAGATGTCCTTTAATTCAGCTAGCCACTGATAGCTTCAGAAAACAGTCTCATGGTATACACGTATACAAGCCATGTGGAGACATGACATTGCATCAACAGCCAAGCGCCTTGAGCTCGGTCTGGTAATTGCCTTTGCTATTGCGAAACAGCGGATATGCCCTGAGCCACGTGACGTACATGTACCGCCACAGGGACAGAACCATGCTGGTGCAAACATCCGCTAATTTTTGCAAATCAATTAGAAAATAAATCCCTTTTCAAGTTGCGGCCATGCGGTCTCATGTCAGCGGTATTTCTTGACACATCTATAGGTTGAATAACTGCATGCTACATGCTGTTCTGTGACAATTGGTTGAAAAGAAATCTAGCCAGAAAATTGTCAACAAAGAATGCAGATTAGAAACATAAATAACACAAACATAGATAGATAGATAGATAGATAGATAGATAGATAGATAGATAGATAGATAGATAGATAGATAGATAGATAGATAGATAGATAGATAGATAGATAGATAGATAGATAGATAGATAGATAGATAGATAGATAGATAGATAGATAGATAGATAGATAGATAGATAGATAGATAGATAGATAGATAGATAGATAGATAGATAGATAGATAGATAGATAGATAGATAGATAGATAGATAGATAGATAGATAGATAGATAGATAGATAGATAGAACTACCACAATCGTGACGTGACGACATGTCAATAGCTGGAGGCTGCCAAGTTGAACGCTGTGCCTGTGCGGTAAAAACAGTGGTCTTGCCAAACATCGGGTAAGCCACATTAGCCCATGTTTGGCTGTGGAAAGTCTACCTGTCCATTCATCGAAGTAACGGAATAAATCCCATACCCACTGCACACAGAGAAAATAAGAAAGACAAAGGCTTTCAAACAATGGTCTATATTTACAAAAATACAGACTAAACAGTATTCAGGGAACTGCAAACAAGGGAAGACTTCGCGGACTTTGCGATCAACACGGGCAATCAGTCGATAAGGAAGAGGTAACTTGTTTTGAACAAAAATTAGACAAAACTGTTAAGTCAATTGGTAATTAATTTAGCAAAGATTTATGAGCAAGAATGTGAAAATAAAATCATATGTTCGTGAAAAAATGACTTTGTTAAGTTTCCTTCTCACCAGCTCATGAGACGTGTGATTGCCAAATCGGGCATAAGTAGTTTTTTTTTTTCATCAGACTTCTATGGCATTCGTCCAAAAATCAGATTCTCTGTTGGCAATGCCCTATAATTTCCACATTAAAATTTTCTTCCAGACAAAGATTATTCTCCAAGTCAAAAGTGAGCTGCCATGCTTGCTATTCTGGTGAATAACTGAGGTAAAAAGCATATTATGTGAAACAAATGTTCTGAAGAAGGATCAACAAGTACATGTATGCATTGGCTTAAACTTCAATAGCGGTAAAAGTGTCTAAAATTAGTAATTTTAAAGACAAAAATCGTTTTCCGAGCATGCAGTGCAACTTTGCTTTGTGTTGAGACTGTGAAAGGTAACTACAGAGTAAGGGCTTTAGATGTATACGTCCCCATTGACAAAATATCATATTTCTGACACACATGCGCTAATGTGGGTTATTCAAATGACTACTCATGTAACATTTGGTTCACCCACGCATGGCCCTCGGCCACTTAATATGTGTATTATGATGTTACCCCGTAACCAAGGAGCAAACAATAGGAGCACAGTATTGCCATGTTACACCACTGCAGCGACCTCCAAGGATTATTAGAACCCCTTAGACTATACTTTTCAAATATATATTAATGGCAGCTTTTGTTTTATAAATTGAACTTCATTCATGTAAAAGGTCTATAAAATCAGCACAAATTTACAATTTTTGCAAAGCGCTAGCATATGGGTGTCCATTGCAGTTTCTGTCAACTACCGAAGGGTTTCTTTGGGGTCTTTTCCAGAATGTAGTTAGTAAATTGTGCATTTTATGAGGAGCAATCACATTTTTGTCTCCATAATCAATGAATTGGGATTCGAAAGCTACCAGGCAATGAATCTAGACACTGATGACAGTAGTAGCTGGCATATACGCGAACTCTACTGTTGGAAAGTCCATGGTGAAGCCCCCATACTAGATGCCGATGGCGATTCTGTGGCCGAGTGGTCACGAATGGACAACATGACTTGACATGAGTCGAACTGCTTTCACCAATCTATCTGCCCCTTCACCCATTCAGACGGCACGATTTGCTCGTTTAAGCGATGAAGAATTGAACAACATTGCGGGTGTTGTTCTGGCAGCCGGGGCAGGGTACAAGCACAAGTGCCTCGCTGCCGGTATTGGTACCTTAAATTACACTCGTGGCAGTGGATACACCTTCCACGTGTCGGGATCTTTGTGTATTGTATTTCCATGTGGAAGTTGTTCCCACTCTCGCCCACTCCAGCTGTGCAAATGGCGACATGATCTCCTTAACTTGTTAGCCTTATAATAGGCTAATGATCAGCCTCGTGGTGGCTGCTATGCGCAGCAACTTGAGCATCTCTACGCACTTTTTGGACCAGGCTTACACACTTTTTTCAACGCAATATCCATGGCCCACGTTTATGCCGGGAAATCAACTCCACATAATTATTAAGCTCAGAAATAGGCCTAATGATTTTTTGCTGAATATGTTAATAGTAATAATAAAAAAAAAACAAAAAACCTCCCCCCCAAAAGAAAAAAAAGTAATAATAATGAAGACCTTTGTGGTATACTGGTATTATGCCGTCCAATATATTGATAACCAAACTCGTTATGTGCGGGTTTGACACAGGCATACGACAGCTAGTGAACCAAGGAAGGATAAATCTGCCGACGGTAGAATCTGGTTTCTTCATCGTTCTTAGTTCCATTTGTTTTAGTTTTTTATCCCTCTTTTTCCTTTTCTCTTTCTCTTCCCCATTCCCGTTGGCTTTGCCTTTCTCTCTCTGCTTGTTATTTGTTTACAACTGGTATATCGTATGTATCTTTTCAGTGTTCTTTCCGGAATATTGCACGTTCTTTAACCATTTTATCGTCACACTCCCGAATATTTCTGTACAATAAAGCGGTTATCTCATAAAACAAAACAAAATCATATCAAATCTAAATTTCTTTTAATCATTAAATGAAGCGTTCAAGTCAATCCTATTGCAAATGTTCTCTGGATAGTTAAAGGGCAAAGCCTTCTGTTGAAGTCCAGAAAATGAAAGTCGTGACAGAGACAACAATGCACTTCACATGCGCCCTGACGATTAAGAATACGTAGGCGATATACTTGGTAAAGTATACAGAGACACTAGCATGGACAGAATTATCTCTCTGTGTGTCTCTCCCTCTCTCTTTATTTTTCTCTCTTTCTCTCTCTCTCTCTCTCTCTCTCTCTTTATATATATATATATATATAGATAGATAGATAGATAGATAGATAGATAGATAGATAGATAGATAGATAGATAGATAGATAGATAGATAGATAGATAGATAGATAGATAGATAGATAGATAGATAGATAGATAGATAGATAGATAGATAGATAGATAGATAGATAGATAGACCTACCATTATTATGTTGGTTGTCTTTATTGGATATTTATCTCAGACAAGGAGTGGCTACTGAGAGACACATGTACTGGTACAGGTTACGAAACATGTTCTGAGTAGTTACTCGCTGAAGGCCCTTCGCTATAGCTGGGTTAATGCAGCCTATGTCAAATGTCTACAGAGGAACGTAGGCAATAAGTCCAAGAGTACTTTTATATTTACCTTGGTTAAACAGCGACATGTTAGCTAATGGATTTTTGAACTACAGACTAGGGTAACAACGGCTGGGAAGTGGTTTTAGAATAATAATAACAACACCAAAGATACTGTATTTCACTAGCTATATTTGGATCAACTTGCATGATGCTTTTACATTCGTAATTAGTGCTGTGCTTTTGAAGGACAAGACGAATCCTATTTCTGTAATCATTGCTATAAAGTTTACAAAGCGGCTGGAATGAAAAACCAAAACCAACAAAAGAAGTAACAGCTGGTTCGTGTTATAATGAACCACACAATATCTTGTTGACCCCTTGTTAACCTTCTTCCGAAAGCGCCTGAATGTAAAATGGTCTACTTTTTCTCTGTTTACTCAAGTCAGTATCATTTCTATGACAAACATGTTTGCTCTTTATCAAATACTTAGACCTTAGTTTTTGCAGTACAGTGCATAATTGCTTTCTATGAAAGCATGCCCCGAAAAATATAAGTGTATAAATATTATGCCATTCCATGCTGTCTTATACATATGTATTTTTTTGTTGGGGGGAGGGGGGGTGAGGGTGCATGAGTTCTCAATATATTATGGTTGAAGAAGATTTCTGCGAAATGGTCCTTCTTGTTTTTATGTAAGTACACTCCCACTGCATTATGTTTGAAGCGAATATATATATATACTATATATATATATATATATATATATATATATATATATATATATATATATATATATATATATATATAATATATATATATATATATATATACTGCAAAGTTCCTACAATCTGAAGTATTTTTTCAAAGAAACTAAAGATTTAGGCTTTTAATGAAATGTTGTATTCTCTTATTTGGTGAAGGATCTGAATTCTGAGACTTATAGAGAAAACCACTCGCATGGATAAGACTGAGTTTATTTTTG
>OZ026623.1:43657847-43688847 GCA_964020975.1 Hermodice carunculata | reverse complement strand
ATATATATATATATATATATACATATATATAACTATATATATATATATATGTATGTACATGTATGTATGTGTGTGTGCGTGCGTGCGTGCGTGCGTGTGTGTGTGTGTGTGTGTGTGTGTGTGTGTGTGTGTGTGTGTGTGTGTGTGTGTGTGAGTGTATAATTTGCAAAGCTAGGTTTCATCTCCAAAATTTTATTGCCCAACATATGCAGGTAGATACCTGCAAGCATCTGATAGGTGTGATACCCCCCCCCCCTCACACACACACACACACACACACACACACACACACACACATCATGTTGTTACATTGTATACCGTCATATGTGGGTACTTGTCCTTACGATGTAGAACAGTGAGATAGTCATAGGGTTTGTTAGGAACCTAGATATGGGATGAAATTTTACGAGTTTGCTTCTTTTTTTTTTTCTTTTTGTTTGTTTTTTTTTTTTTGTGTTTTGTTTCCATTTTTGTTTTTGTTTGATTTTTTTTTATCTGGTGTTATGTTCTTCTAACGATTGGCGAATCCAGTGTATATCACATATTTTGGTTTTCTCAACGGGAAAGGGCACGGACATGAGAAATGCTTGAGCAAACACCACTGGTCACACTAGTATTACAAGTTTGATGTATAAAGGTTTTAGCGGAATGCTATAGCATGCACATTTCTAAGTATGGTCATAATTGAAACTGTTTCGGCCAGACTCACATCAAACTGGGCAGGTATTTACCGTGGACGGGCCTTTACTTTTACATTTGTGTAAAAATCAGATGATCACGCTCAACTGACTTTTGCATTAAAAAAAAAAATGAAATCTTAAAAAAAAATCTGGTGCTCCAAAACCACTCAGACAATTGCCTTGAAATTGCACAAGGACACCTTTGGGCACCCTTAGATCTTACCTTGGTCGACAGCTGGCGCACCGATCTTTTTAAATACGGGGTTAACTATGTTTTTTTTTTTTTTTTTTTTTTGTTGTACCATGGCAATAAATATATATATATATTAATATATATATATATATATATATGTATATATATATATATATATATATATATATATATATATATATATATATATATATATTTATATATATATATTATATTATATTATATTATATTTCCCAAAACTGAACTCAATTCGCTTCAACCTTGGTAAGGGCGAACCTTGGGTGAGCGTCTGTAAAATACCGTCATATAGTTGCGCACAAGTGATTCACATATTTGTATTCTTGATGAGTTTTTTGTGGGGAGGGCGAATAATAAAAATGTACTCTATAATCACTTTGCCAAGATAGCAAAATACAAAGATATAAAGATACAAGCTTTATTTACACTCATTTCTTTCATTTTTAAACCTTCACGTCAAAGTTTTAACACATTTATTATAATGTTATCTTCACTCGTCAACAGGTAGTGAATGTGGTGGTTTACTCATCCATAATTTTTGAAGTTCTTTCACAATTCAGGTAAATAAAGTACAGAACCCTTCCCTAGCTTGCCTGTCCACACACTTCCACGTATTTCATATACATATCTATAATATATATATATATATATATATATATATATATATATATATATATATATATATATATATATATATATATATATATATATATATATATATAAACACGGTGGAATATTGCAATTGGAGGGACAAGCAAAATTAGGTCTTAATAGTAGAGTGGCCTCAGTATGGACTAAAGAATATGAATAAATACCTAACATGAGAGAGGAAAAGGGTTTGTTTTAATACGGAATGGGTCTCTTTTAGGGGAGAGGTCTTAATAGAGATATTTGACTGTATATATTTTGTGAGTAGGCGTTGATATATTGAACTATAATGCTTTTCTCTCATTATTCTGGAGGAGTATTGGCCACTGCCTTTATCCGCTCATGTAACATAAAGTAAGCAATCATGGTGTTAAAAAGAAGGTGTGCATATGTAGCTGACTGCAGGGTTACTTGTTTTCTTCACACGCACGTGCAGAACGGTAAGCGTCAAAACGGTTGTGGTGAAACATTGGATCTGAAGCCAGGAATCTCCGAGTGGATCAAAAGAGCTTTCCAGTGCATGTCGGAAGCACGCTTCAACTTGCCATAATGTGTAACCAGCTGGCGCGCTTACACGACAAGGGGCACGGGAGACGCTAGATGTATACACGTCCCCGGGTACACGTCCCGTAGAGCTGAGGCACATATAATCATACTAACACCACACAGGCTAATGAAATTAACCATTTATCTACTTAAGCCGAGCCGCATCCTCGACACTGGAGTCATCAGTAATATTAGTCTTGCAGATGCAAATTCCCATTAAAAATAGCCATTAAAATGAAGCATCACAAGGGTGACGAATCGCATCAGTAAGTCCACAGTTTGTTCCAGTCAACAACTTTCTTCGGTTCACTATCGGCCATTACGGGCGCACGGGAAGCTGTTGGATAAGTATAATCCTCAATACTGAATGTGTTAATGACTCACACCGGCGTCCCCAAAGTATTCGTGTTGACAAGATAAAAGCGTAACATAAGTGCCGTGTGCTTAGACCTATATATACGATTACATAGTCCATGCCCTAAATGATGCAACGGTCTCAAGAGTGAACAGGTGAAGCCAATTATGGTTAATTTACAGGGCGAGATTAAAGGCTAATTTCGTGTATGAAGTGCATGTAACTTGGAGCTTTTGCGATTTGTTATGGTCCCCCCGTGTACTAGCGTTGTAAAGTAAAAGCATAAAAGGTTCGTTGGACAACATTTGATCAAGGTTTTATGATAAAAAGGAGGTTCACGTTTTAGGGCGCAGTTGTTGAAAGGGGATCAATGGACAGTGCTAATAATCAAAAGGCCTGCAAACAAACTGTCCGTGTGTTTGGCTGGCGACATGTACACTTAGGAGCAGTTTGAGGTACCATCGGTTCCAAGAAACTGGTTCTGGTTCAGCATAATCAAGCGTGTCATACACATGGTTAAATAAAATAAATATACCGAAAACCGGTTATAAGGAGCGGGAACAGACACTAGAAACAATCATGCACGTTAAAGTACTGCGCAAGAAGGCAAAATCATTGTTTTAAAGCGGTATTCTATCACAGGACCTTGTTAGTGTATTCATTGCTGCAGTTTTTTCTATACACTCATGATCTCTCATGATCTCTTGATTCATTCACAGCACAAAACAAGCATGCGAAGCCCGAGCGCCCTCTCTCTCTCTCTCTCTCTCTCTCCTCTCCTCTTCATCTCTCTCTCTCTCTCTCCTCTCTCTTCTCTCTCTCTCTCTCTCTCTCTCTCATCTCTCTCTCACTCTCTCTCTCTCTCTCTCTCTCTCTCTCTCGTCTCTCTCTCTCTCTCTCTCTCTCTCTCTCTCTCTCTCTCTCTCTCCTCTCTCTCTTTCTCTCTCTCTCTCTCCATGATATATATGAGGGGACTCCACCCCGCATTGAACGTATAGGTACTCGTCCAAGTCTGCACGGATGCCCTTCGGCAGCCTTCTTCCCGCCCAACCAAATCATGGTGCCGATGGCTTCCGTGTACAACGCCTGGGCGACTGAGCATGTGCAATCACGACGGATTCCTTGAGAACTTTATTATTTATTTATTTATTTATTTATTTATTTATTTATTTATTTATTTATTTATTTATTTATTTATTTATTCATTTATTTATTATATTTATTTATTTATTTATTTATTCATTCATTCATTCATTCATTCATTTATTATTTATTTATTTATTTACTCATTCATTCATTCATTCATCCATTCAATTCATTCATTTATTTATTTATTTATTTATTTATTTATTTATTTATTTATTTATCTATCTATCTATCTATCTATCTATCTATCTATCTATCTATCTATCTATCTATATTATTTTATTTATTCCGTTAGTTAGTTATCTGCCTATTTATTATTCATTTGATTGTCTATTCATTTATTTATTTGAAGGCCGTGTACAATTGTGACATTTTTATCTATGTCCAAACACAAGGGCTTTACGGGTCACAAGCTACAGAGAGGAAGACACCAAAATCATCAACTGGTGAAATGGAAATTTGAGTGAACTTTTTTTCATGTGTAGTGGCGTATGGACTGAACACTCAGCATAAATTCCCCTGATCAAACATTATTATACATTATGATATATAGAGTTATCAATTACCTGTATCTCTTTTAAATTATAAGCGAATATCAAAATAAAGTTCACCTTGTTTGTCCCCTTTATTTGCTTGATATTCATACAAAAATCACTTTATTAAGCTTAGACAAGGAAAACTGTATGCACTCCTTGGTTCAGCATTTTGGTCTTACATGAGGTTCAGTGTTTGTTTTTTCAATAAGTCATGAAAAAAAAGTTGCTCATGGCCATAAACGGGGGAGGGGGGATGAAAACGTTTCGGTCATTTTGGACATAGATGAAAATGTTTATTTATTTATTTATTTATTTATTTATTTATTTATTTATTTATTTATTTATTTATTTATTTTATTTATTTATTATTTATTTATTCATTCATTCATTCATTCATTCATTCATTCATTCATTCATTCATTCATTCATTCATTTATTAATTTATCTATGTATCTATTTATTTATTTTCTTGCAAGTTTGTTTGTTTCTTCAGTTATTTATACCTTGGTTGGTAAATATCGTACTTGCCACATGTCTATATGTTGCTATGCACACCCCAACTGGTATCAAAGCTAGCATATTTGATAAATAACAAAAACACGTTTACGTAGGGATGAAAACTTCAACACACAACTCAGCATTTTCCAATGCATGTTTATACCCTTTGCCGGTCTTTCTAAGGTAAAGTTCTGCTCATCCACATTACTGTAATGATTCCTAGAATTAAACTCATAAAGATCCTTGGCTCTAAATCAGCATTCGTATTCTTAGATCAGTACTTTGCTCAGTTGTGCTAGGCACTATTTGTGTGCAACCGGCGCTTGATGTTTGCAATTACCTTAAGCAGTTAATGGTGATAAAATATGAGTTGTTCTCTGGCTAATGAATCAAGTTGACTTAGCCAGCAGATTACAATCGATATTTTCACATCGCTTCTTACCTTTTTGCTGCAGGAGTTAGTTTCATACAGCAGCTGACTCAGCAAATTGGTGCGTGTACTCTCAGCTAATCCCTGACCTTCGCCCAAATAGTCATTGACAAAATGACTTCACGTCTTTTACTTGGCAGATGATTCTGCGGAAATTCTTCTCCAAATACAAGTGTATTCCAAGTGCATGTTCCTTCTTGGATAAACAAGGTCTTCTTCTTCTTCTTCTTCTTCTTCTTCTTCTTCTTCTTCTTCTTCTTCTTCTTCTTCTTCTTCTTCTTCTTCTTCTTCTTCTTCTTCTTCTTCTTCTTCTTCTTCTTCTTCTTCTTCTTCTTCTTCTTCTTCTCTTCTTCTTCTTCTTCTTCTTCTTCTTCTTCTTCTTCCTGTAATGCTTCTCATGTGAAAGTGTTGGCCAACAGCTCTTAAGGACTAATTATCTTCTACCCCAGTTTCGTAAATTGTATATTTGTAAATGTATCTTTTTAGTTAAAATATAAAAGAAAATCCATTAGATCAATATGAACCTTATCAAGTGTATTCTGGGTAATCCCTTCCTGATGGATGTCGTTTTTCTGGAAAATTGTGTACCTACACTGTGCTGCTGGCGTCATCACATCGACGAATAAAAGAATAAAACTTTCTTAGATTTGAATAATTAAAAACACCTCAAATTAGAAATTAATTTTCGGTTGGAAGGGAAAGAAAATGTAAAATAATTTGCTTCTTTTCTAATCTTTGCCTTATTTGCTGATTCCATTTTCCTGAGGTGGTTCTGTAGGCTTGATATTATAAATTCACATTCCACATTTACTTTTTCATTACATCGAAATAATTTACGAGACATTTTTTTTTTAATAATTGGTACCACTGCAATTTAGTATCAATGGCATGGTTATAATTGAGCATATCGAATGAAACATGTGTTAGTACTTGTCCTTCTTACAAATTCAGGTTGCCTTTTATGGCATATTGATTTCCACTCTTGTATATCGATTCTAAATGTAAGGGAATCTGTTAGGCCTTGGAAGTTTTCCTCATTCCAAGTGCCCGTGCCACATGACTTGTTTGTCCTGTTCTTTGGAGTCAAACATGCTCCATCAATGTCCTTATTGCAACTGCTCACGCCTCAGGACTCTTGTGCCCAGTTCCAGTCAACAGACTCAAATTATGCTCCAGCAATGTCCACCGGCAATGTCCTCATCATAGCACTTTTGCCCGCACCATAAGAATCGCGTGCCAAGTCCGAGTCAATCGCCTTAAATTAGGCTCCAATAATGTCTTTATCACGGGTTCTCACCCAACCCTCCTCCCCCTCAAGACTCGTTTCTCAAGCATATCCATTAACCATGTTATGAGAACCTGTTGGTACAATTAATCTTTTTATCTGTGTGCCAACACAGACATATTGTTTTTTCTAGAAACACGTTCTTTCTTTCTTTCTTTCTTTCTTTCTTTCTTTCTTTCTTTCTTTCTTTCTTTCTTTCTTTCTTTAGAGGCAAATTTGTCCGACATTTCATTTGAAAAGTCTTACATGTAGAAACTCAAAATTTGGCACAATTGTACTTCCATAGATGAAGTCTGGCTTTTTTATAATGAAAAGTCGTGCTTTTCAAAAGTATACAAAAAAGGGCTGATTATAATTTTAAATCTTCAATATCTTATATACGATAGTAGATGTGGTTCTGAGTGTATAGGGGTTCGATCATAGCAAGGTAAAGGTCATCTCAAATGTCAAGGTCATGTCAAGGTCAAAGATGAATTTTAATTCAAAATGTCATTTTTGAGGTCAAGGTTCATTTCAGGTAGAGGTCATATGAAGGTCAAAGGTCATTTCAAGGTCAAAGGCCACTTTCGATGGTGGTCTTTCTTCTAGGTCATAATTTGGTTAATTTTTATCCAATTTTGATCATGTTGGCCTCAAAGTGTAGGTATTATAACGCTGCATATTGTTTAAAGTTACATGTGACCTTTAAAGATCAAAGGTCAAGGTCATTTGGACCTTTGAAAGATTCATCCAGTCCTAACTTGGCCAATTTCTATCCAATTTTAATCATGTTGGGCTAAAATTGTAGGTATTGCAACATTGCACATATTTATTAGAACATGTAAGCTCAAAAGGGCAAAAGCCAAGGTCATTTGGCCCTCTGAAAGTTTCATCTTGCCATAACTTGGTCAATTTTCATCCGATTTGCTTCATGTTGGGTTTACATTGTGGGTATTGTAACACTGTGCAATTCACATGTGACCTGTAAAGGTCAAAGGTCAAGGTCATTTGGACTTTGAAATTTGCATCCAGCAATAAGCTTAATGTAACGTGAAATACCAAAGGGATAAAAGTTGTAGCATTTAATATTTAAAACTTTTGAAAGCGCACAGATTTGCCATGAAGGATTTGGAGCAAATCTTCTTTTCCAGTTTTTTTTTTTCTTCGTCTGCACTATTAGTTAAATCACCCTTTTTATTTTCACTCCTGTGTGTATTATTTGTTTACCATCTCTTGCGATTGGCTAAGTACTTATATTTGGCGGACACACTGAGGTTTCATTTAAAGAAATGTATTAATTTTCGGAGGAAATGAATCGATATATCTGTTGCCTCTGTGTGGATTTAACAGGTTTACATACGACAAAATGTACCGCTATATGACAAAGCTAGCTCTGCGCACAACGTCGTGTAAACGAATGTTAGGGCCAGACGGGGTTTGAAAGGCTTTTATTTGTCACGATATATATCGCACTGTAGCATAGGCCTTAATATATTTACATTGCTTTGGATCAGATATTCAGCTTCTGAGGAAATGTGTTGCTTTGATGATAGTAGCGAAATGTTCCACACTTATTTGAAATTTAAGAAACACATGGTAATAATCAACTATAGGTTCAGAAAGAATGTACAATGGTACACTCATTTTGTTTCACATATGTACAGTGGAATCTCCTTGTTGAGACCATCCTAGGGACTGAAAAAGTGGTATTTATAGGGGAGTGGTCTTAAGAGGGATATAATTCAAAGGAAGATAAACAAAAACGGTTATGTAAATTGGTGGCCTTAATCTAAAAATTATCTCTTCATGGAGGTGGTCTTAATTGGAGATTCTACTGTACGTCCTCTAGCGGCGAGGCGATGATCCATTGGTACGTGTCTTTATGCATTAAATAAACGATACAAAGACGGGGAAGAATGGAAGTAACTAAACCTAGGTGGAATGGATGCATCCTGGTGTTAAGTTACCTGCTGTCCTCCGCAGGACAAGTTCAGCACACATTATGAAGCGTTTCCTATGATGTCTCCCTTGCTGTTCAATGAATAAAAAAAAATATCTTCTCTATGTTTGTCCGTAGATCGGTTTGAAGTATTTACAATTTGTGTGAACAGCTTTCCACGAATTGTTTCTAACAGTTCTCAAAAGGCGCCATGTTAGTAGGAAGTGAAAATATATTTTGTGTGAATCCCGAAAATATCTTGTCTGAAACGCGTCTCCCTTACTCAACATTTGGCTTATGTGCACCCACCCTTGGTAATGTCAGTGCAACTCTGTGGTCCCTTATATGTACGTGAAGTAAATAATTTTCACAAACAAGACTTGATTTGATTTACATTTTACGACACACACACATCTCTTGCGTTTCATATCACTACTGCGCTCCGTTCCCGAATTGCTTGGGATCATTACTACGGGTGTATGGAAGCTTGTCTCAGGCACAGGCTGCTAACGCGGCGTCACTGATTCTGCCCCCTCCCCCCCCCCGCCCCGAGAAGCGAACTCCGTGTGCTGCCTTACTCGACACCGATCGTTATATGTATGCATGCATGTGTGTGTGTGTGTGTGTGTGTGTGTTTGTGTTTGTATGTGTGAAAAAGTTTTGCATTTCGCCTCTTGAAAATTACATCAAAACAGGAAATTTTGATGCTCACTTGACATGAACTGTCCAAAGTCGATTGGAAGCTGGGCTATATACGATTTAAACGCTTTATTCTGAAAATGGATCAAATGTGTAATCTAGATTGTATTTTTACTAATTCATATTTTGACTACTTTTTAAACGTCCCAAACAGTATCTCTGGTTTTCCTTTCCTGCACTAAATGCTCTTTCCTAACGGTTTTGATATATTTTAATTCCTGCAGATGATGGGGCACTGTCAAAAGGGGTGCTAGGGGTATGTTTCCCAATTGTAATCTAGCATTTCTATTTTCTCTGCCAAGACCCAATAAAATTATATGATTATCAAACGTTAGGAACCATGCTCTTGCAGTGAATCTTAGTCTCCGAATAAACAGATAGCCGCGAAAACATCTGTATTTCAAATTGTGAACTGTGAACAGGGTTGTCACTTTACCCCCATACCCCCTCTTTTATTAAAGGACGAAATTGCATCAGTGCAAATCGCATTATCTGTGAGTCATTCTGCATCACGAAAAGACAAACTAAGTCTGACAAGGCCTATTGTCAGTCGCAATGTTACCATGTTCTAAACATGACCTGCAATGGTGGGTAGCCTCCACGGATATTGATAGTGCGATTAAAGGCCGGGCCGGTATTGGAAAAAGCGCTCCTTAAATGTTGCCATGTCAAACATGGACTTTTTATTATTTGATATATTCGAAACCCTAGAAAATTTTACAGAAGTAATTGAAAAGCTCACGGGGACGTGACACTAAGCGAATAACAGAGCTTGTACATGTGGACTGATTACAGCATCCCGTGCAGAGTGGACCCATATATACTCATTACATGTCTATTTTTTGCAGATTATTGTTACCTTAAGCGTTCCTAATTCCCACTAATACAAGATAATACTTTCTCCTATGTATGAAGCTTATCTTGAACGGGTCATCCTACATGGGTATGAATGATAAGGTTTTAATCTTTCATTTGATTTGTCACTCATTGCTTTCAAGTACTAATAGACAAGCCAATGAGAGACCATTGTGCATTTGATAAAATACCGACTCGTCCCACTTTCAAAGTGGCGCCATTTTCTAGCTTATTTCTCCGATAGGACTGCCATTTGATCCGTATTTGCCCTTTTCAGACAAAGGAGAAAGAAAATCCAGTATAGGTGACCCACTGGGGATGACGTTGGGATCACTCTTTGTTGGGTTTTTATGATTTCGCTCGGCACAGCCTCGCGAAAACATGAAAATCCAACAACCCATGATCCCCACAAGGAGATTACAAAAGGCAGGGCAGTGAGGGCCCAAGTGGAAGCATGGTCTTCACTGGAAAATTGGAGTGACCACCACCCAGGCAGAGCCTAACAAGAATAAAAGAAACTTGCAATATTATGATATACTGCACAGGGTTTTAGAATCTAGATCAGAGATAAAACCGCCTAAAATTGTACATCATTTTTTTTTTTTTTTTGGTGATGAAATGTGTTTACCATGATTTGCTGGACCCACAAAACATATTTCTGTGTAATTCATACTGATCTATTGTCGGTTACCCCGAGGGTACAAACGTCAAAATTTTTGGAATAGCAGCAAAGAAACTTCTCCTTCTTCTCTGTTCTGCTCCGGTGCTGAGTCTTTTAATTTCGTTTTCTTTGTGCAGTGGGCCTACTATGCGCCTATACCCGCATTTTTAGCAGCGTTGATTTGCCTAATATATTACACAATTAGATAAATTAAAAAAAACAAACAAACAAACAAACAAACAAACAAACAAAAAAAAAAAAAACACCACCACCACCACCACCAACAACAACAAAAAAACTGCCATAGCCATGGTGAGAGGAATGATCGTGACACCTTTGTTAAATATGTTCCTTCCTCGGATATGTCCCCATCTTTCTCTTCTCTTACTGCTAATAAACAGGGCTGACCTGACCTTGTTTTAGATGACGATCTAAGTTACCTTCTAAGCTGACCAAACGCAGTTATCTCTACAACTGGGGAGGCAAACACATTAAGATCTGTCAGTGGAGAAGCCAGCAATTTAGGGCATTTGTTGAAAGATGCAAATAGCTGGCAATTTTTGGTGGTGTGTGTGGTGCAGGGACGAATCCAGACTATCTAAAGGGGTGGGTGGGTGGGTGGTTCGAATGGCGAGTGCCGATAGCAAGGCAATAAGGGCTGGGGATTCAGAGGTCGCAGGGGGGAACCATGGGGCTCCCCCCTCCCCGACATTTTTGAAAAGTCGATACTCTCAGACGCGTTTTCCTGGCATTTGAGACTATTTTCACGTGGACAATTTGATATCTGACACACACAAAATTCACTAAACTGGGCTTTCACGGTAGCTTTCATATTTATTTTCCGGGCATGGCATACGGGGTTAGACAAGTCCTAAACTTTTAACAGGATGGCAGGGCCAGCGCTTCAAAATTTCCACTGTCCCTAGTCGACCCCACTCATTCTGCTGAGCACATTTAATGTGACTGCGACCACATAATGGTTGCAGCTAAGCGTTCAAGTTGGTCCACCATTTTTTTTTTTTTTTTTAGGGGGGGGGGGTCAAACCATAAAGTTTATACAGCATGGGGAAAATTATAGTTTGAAAATGCAAGTTGGCAAACTTTAACTTTGCAACCTCATGATGTAACGCCTAATGCAGCCAAGAAAAAACTCAGTGACACTCTCAAGTTTCATAGCACATATAATTTCGAAGACATGAACCTTGTTTTTGCTGTTTTTTCATTGGGTGCTATCCTTATATGCACAAAATTGAAAAAAAGCCACTTCAAAGCACGTCACTATGTTTCACTATATTAAACAACAGTTTTTTGACGTGCCCCAAATGGTAGATTAAGACTAGGCAATTAAAAAATTATACGTCCATAAAATAAAAAGAAAAGATGAAAGGAAAAACAGCTCTGAAGCTGTACCAAACGACACTACACGGAAATGTACCAGAATACGTTAAGAGGCGAAATGACTCGCCTCCTGTATTATAATTATGCTTGAATGAATGAGCAATCTGGCAAATCTGTCGGTGGTTTCAAAATAGAATGGACAAAAGTCATAACCACAATGGCCACATCAGTAACATGAGTTACAATGTTGCGTAGACCAACCCCATGTAATATATAGCATTTTGATACCAAAATACACACATAATGAATATTGAAACGTAACGGTTATATATGAAAGTATTGCTAGTTTTAAGATCAAAGTTGTTTAGATGTACTTCTAGACAGTAAATTAAATTTTAAATCGGTGGTAACAGGTGAAGCTGTTTGATTTTATCATCCGATCCTTTATTTTATTTCATGTACCCTTTATTATCATTATTATTATTATTATTATTATTATTATTATTATTATTATTATTATTATTATTATTATTATTATTATTATTATTATTATTATTATTATTATTATTGTTATTATTATTATTATTATTATTATTATTATTATTATTATTATTTTACATGTGAGAGGGGGGTTCGATCGAAACCTCCACACACACCACCACCCCCATCCGTTTGTGGTGTGGGCGGACATCTTCCCTCCTTCAGAATCGTATTTGTGAGATCGTTTGGTCTGAAGCAGTGGTAACCCCAGGTCTCCATCTGTTACACACCACTCGAGACAGACGTGAGATCATTCAAAAGCAATTGTTTGCTCCTATCATAGTTTCAAAAAGATGACTTGATTTTTTGTAGTGAGGGATGATATGAAGACCGCGTTAGTCAGATCAAATATCAAGTCTGTATTGACCATGCCGCGCGCCTGTGAATGAGGTCTATTGATTGCAGTCGAAGCCATTTTCTGCGCTTTAACACGATCATAGTTACCTTACTGTTGTGAAGCACAGTGCATGGAAAATCTGCCGAATCCACTCCCAACCCCTTGCCATCATGTAAGTAAGTAAAGTAACTGCACATCAACGCAGTGTAACATAAGTGGCTGAGTACGGTCGAAAGTGTCCAATTCAATATCAGCTTAGGGCGTTCGAACAATCTGGAGGGAATATGGGATATTACACTGAGCAGTTGCGGAAGTTATTTCTACCACTTCTTTCAAACGTCCAACCAGTGGAGACCGTGGTCTCTGAATCGTCTCCCTCATCATCCGACAATTTTGCCTTAATCGCATGCGAATAAATCATCCCTAACTCTGGATAACAGGAGTTGGCAAAGCACATAGTTTATGTGCAAGATTTGCAAAAGTATTTCCATATTTGCTATGAGGACTAAACTAAGATGGCAATATAATTCGACAGTGTATTTTATACGGGCAGGCAACTAGTTCTTTCCACGTAAAACTCTAAGAAAGTTATGTCAGAAATTGAGAACTTTTGTGACATCTAGCACGTTCTTCTGGCACTGCAACCCGAAGTTACTATATCATTATTAGAGTCACCTTGTAAATAAGACCAATATGTTTTGGTTACCGTGCTTTATCTGTCATATGCAAATGAAAGCAAAGTAATAGAACATGACATTTCACGGCGTTGAACTTTGTATTGGCTCGACTTCAGTGATTAGCAGTCTGACATACCGTAATTTCCCATTCTGAGCGCGTCGCCATGCATAATGAACAAACCCACAGGTATGATATTGTTCAATATAGGCTGGAAAAATGCTTATGGCTGAAATGGTCAAAAATACACTAGATCAAAGCGGCCAATCGCAGGCAAAGCATCAACCATGCATCGGCGAGAAGTGCCACAAACCAGCCATTTGAAAACATCTTAATCAATAAAATGGTCAATGTTTCCCCTAAAGACCAGTTCTTTATTAGTCCACTACAGAGTTGTACAATGGAAACTCCCGGGGAAACTGAGCAGTGTTTTGCCTGTTTGCTGTGCTGTGTGCAGATCGTCAGTCATTGACAATGCCATTGACGCTTTCAGTTTCACATCACCACACATGCACTTTCATTTATACTTACCAGATTGTGTTCATGAATCGTTATGTCGTTCTATTAGACAGGATGTCACTGTAAGTCTTTCAATTTAAACCGCAGCACTAGCCCAAATTGCTACTTGACTTGTCAGAAAGTTTGCATAAATTCTGCACATTGTTCCCCTTTGAAGTTTTGATATGTCGCGGTATCGCCATCTGATGAGTAACATGCACAATGCCGCTCAGGTCACAACAGAAATCAGGACTGTCCAATCTTGAGTTAAAAACAAAGAAACTATCCGAGTAAAGTTGTTTCTAAGCCTTGGTTTGTTTGAAAAGAGCACAAGATAAGTATTTATGAATGTCTTTTGACGAAATATGCTAGATTTAAGTACGCTTGAATGCTGTTTTGACGAACTCTTATATCATCGCCAAACTACATATTGACCGCGAACGGTGACGATTGAAAACCGGTAACCATGCCGCCGGAAAAGACAATTCTTGACGTCTGTACCTCTGAATGACGCATGTCATTAGAGACCAAGCTGCCATTACAACTCTGGAAACGAAATCAAGAAAGCATATTTTGTTATAGATGTTTAACGCATATTCAAATTATGCTGGTAGTCTAGATATCGCACTTGTAAATAAAATAATTTACCAATGCCGTTCTTCTTCAAGAAAGACCACCCTTGAGTGTAATAGAGGGTGGTCGTAATACAAGGCATCCCCATTAGAACTTTGCTGTATGAATTTAATAGCAGATAATATGGAACGACACCCAGGGGGCTGTAATGATACGCATTGGAAACAGTGGGCTGTTATGATAAGTTGTGGGCAAGAACAATATGCAATGAGCTGGAACGTTATCCTGTGTGATGTTACAATACCGAGTGGAGTGCCTCGATGGTTAAGGGGCTGTAATAATAGCCGACGAGATTTAACGATACCCAGATGAGATTAAACGACACCTAATGAGATTTAACGATAAGCAATGAGCTGGAGTAACTGGTGTAGACAAATATCAGTCTCTTCGGGCACAATTCAGCTATTGTTTTTCATCTGCAAACCGGCCCATGTAATCCTGTTGAAGTACCGAACCAACAACGTTGTTCAACGTAATCTGCGTGTGATTAAACTGAATAGCTGAAATATTCTTACGTGGAACTCGGCAGACATTTGTAGGGTAAATAGGTACTGCCAATAAACGGTTATTCGACGGCTAGGTAGTATCCAGAATTGGTGACTCCAAATAAAAGTGTCCGAAAAATGCCGTTGAAGAGACTAACTCTGCTGCTGAACCGTGGGAAGAGGAACTGGAATATTAAAATTATGAGGAATCCCATGTAATGAGGATTGATTTCTGACACATTAAGAAATACAGCGTTCTTTCTGCGCTGGAATCAAATTGTTTTCTGGTGGAAACAGCACTCAAATTTCTCTGTGATGCCAGAGATTGGTCGGAAACCAGCTGCAGTGTCAACATATGTTGTTGCCAAGCTGTTTAACCCACATTACACCTGCCTGTTGCCAGCTACTCAAATGCATTGTTATCAAAATGCTATCTTCCTAAAGGATTTCATTATGTTGCCGCTGTGTTAAATTATCTATGTGTTGCTTACACATAAAAGGGCGACCAGAATTCACCGCATCCTTGGTTTTTATATAACAGCCTTGTGTTGGTCATTGCTCGTCATGTGCGTATCATCGATGTTATACGTAACGATGCCATATTGAATACAATGAGTGGGTGGTTGTTTACCTACCTGATAATTCCAGCATGCCTTTGTTTCTAAAGCCTAGGTATATTTCCTTTATTTTTAGAACCAATCATAAAAGGGTGCACTCGCGTGTTGTATCATATAGTGACGATTCCAGTGTCCATCCCTTCTTGAACCTTTTCGCCTTAAAGCGGTCAAAACGTAAATCGGTGGTGGCCAAATGTCGTGTGCTTCAGTGCTTTTTTCAAGGCTAATTTTAATAGAAACGAAAAGCAAATTGAATACAAAATGTAGACAAGACCTATCATGATAGCATGCCCCAAGTAGCTCTCCTTTGTGTGAGTTGGGCACTTAGCGCCCAAGCCATGCGACCAAATTCAATTAGCTCAGTCTTGATGCAAGGAAAAGTTTACCAACTCTCCTCTGCGCCGCGTTCAAAACGAGCCCATGCAGGAAAGCTGTTGACTCAGTCTATGATATAACAGTGGAAGAATCAGTATCGATGGAAGATCTGATAAATTATAACATGTGACCGTGATTCACCTCGGATGATTGTACATGACATCGGAAAGCCTTTAGCTTGTTAGTGCAAAATGTTTTCACCGATCTTACGTGGCTACCAACTTGACCTTTTACTTGACAGTCATTACAAATAGTTCCAAAACCAAACTGCGGGTAAAGAAGCAAGGTATTTTAATTACCACACATAAAACGTTTTCCCATTGTATGCCTCGGGTCAAACGATAACTAAGAAAAATGTATTGTTTTATTTGTGATGAACGGGAAGATCAATAAATTCACTTTATTTCTGCGTTTCTGGGCAGAGGACAAAATACAAGTAAAGTTCAATAAGAGGAGCCATAAATAAACCCCAATTCTGCATAAATCAAGCATTGCACGTAAACAGACAGCAAAAGCTGCCTTTGCACAATCTCAAAATTGTCGATCTCTGCATATTTGGGTCATAATACATCCTAACGGTTTGGGGCATATCCAGTGTAGGTTTTTAATCTGTTTTGCTAATGTATTTTCTTGCAATATATGTGCAATGCATCAACGATGTATCTCACAGTTATAAGCTTCCCTGTTGGGATTCAAAACTTCGTGTTTACTCTCTTGAGGTTGGCAGCCAAACAGACTTTGCTTATGCTGTGTCTGACCAAACAAGTCTAGTGATTAGCAGGCGGATTAGATGGCAAGTATCGAAGTAGCATATGAGGAAATTGTAAGAAATTGTTGGACAGCCACCAATTGTATAATTGATGCAAATTGTACGCTATGTGCAAGGAATTGGAAAATATGAAATCTGGTGACTCGAAATGTAAAGCTAGCTCAAAATGTTAGGACGGCAACTTATCGTTTTCACAGGAGACTGCAAGTATGGTCGTCGTGTCGCGACATGCAGTTTCATATACCTTAGCGGTAACGTATAAATATGTAAACGAAAAGAAGCTAAATTACTTACAAAACAAAGTCATGAAAAGAAGATCCCCTGAACACAGAAAGTAGCTTGAAATTGTGCTGCTATTCTTTTTATCCGGCAAACACTTACCGAACCATATATGCAGTCTCCTGCAATATTCCAAAAGCTTGAAACAATCTCCGTAGATTCATCTAATAAGCTGATGATTTCATTGATTTCAAGACAAAGCATCTTCCACAACATCGGAGTCAACTGAATCAATCTTTTATGATGTCTGTTCTTTCAACTTATATATTACATTTGTTCAACTGTACATATACTTATTTTAGAATGAGCATGTACCACTGTTTCATTGTATGTTAGGCTCCATTGTAATTGGACGGGCTACCCTAGGTATCCAAGCCTGTTAATCAGTAAATGGACAAATAGACAGATAAATGGCTAGCTAACTAGATAGATAGATGGATGAGGTTAAAAACATTTCGCACGTCTGTCTGCCTGTGTGTCTGTCTGTCTGTCTGTCTGTATGTAAGTATGTATGTATGTATGTATGTATGTAGGTATGTATGCATGCATGTATGTATGTATGTATGTACGTATGTATGTAGGCCTATGTATGTATGTATGTATGTATGTATATATATATGTATGTATGTATGTATGTCTGCCATTCATTGGGTTAGTGTTAGCTCCTTACACTCCTCACGTTTTGAGTTTATTTTACAATTTGTGGCTCTGCATAAGAGAGGTGGTTGCTCGCGACAGGTCCATAGGAAACGTCAGCTGATGTACGCTGTCTCGATGATTGAATTGATTCCCCATAGCCGGTGGGAACTCTGGAAGGGCGGTAGAATATTTGGTAACGGCTCTAAAATGGTCACTTCTCTGATAGAGCATCAAATCGGCATTGTCTGAAAAGGTTTGGTGCAGGTCTCTGCGGTGACTTAAGGCAACACATGATAATTTTCTTTTCATCGCATTTCATGTGCTGATGGCGGGACATAATGGGAGAAATTTGGGTTGGTTCTAAATACACCTAAATAAAGTGCTGCCCGTCCTGTACATCGTTGACTGGCCACATCTTGTGGTGACTTTCCATGATCCTCACCTTTTAGAATATAGCAGGTATAAATTTAACCTCTCTATATGTTGTCAAATAAGCTCTAAACTTCCATCTTGCCACACCAGGGTGTAATTGCAGGATGGCTGTATATGTACTTCAGGTAGGTTAAATGATAGATATAAAAATCTTCCTCGTATGCAGGGTGAAACTTTCAGGACTTTTGGTTTCACTGTAATGTAATGGGCTTTGCTGACCCACTTTTACACCTGACCTGAAATGGCATGGGTTGCTAGGTATCACAAGTATGCACAATCGAAATGAAAAGCTGTATGTAAAAAAAATAAACCAACCCAGATCACCCATACTATGTCTAATTCTAGTGGTGTTAAATCAATGATTTAGCGCGGTATGGTCATTTAGCAGATTAGTGGATTTCAGCATTCTAGCTTGCGACTACATAGATATTTAACTTCATTGTTTCCAAAAGTTAACAAAATAGATATCAAAAGCTTGGCAAATGGATATCGGGTATTAACTCATGTGGCAGCGTTTTAGACCACTTGACTCTTTGGAATAATCTATGAAGAATATTGCAAAAAATTATGGTAGCGTTTAACGAAAGTCACTTTTAAACCGATGGTATTGCCTGGATAAGGTACAACAAACCCACGAGAGCAGTAGCTGTTGAAAATGGCGAATTCTGAAAAACATAATCTGCGCGTCACTGTTTAAGGCGCACGACAACTAAATCCAGGCTTAATCCCCAGTCTACATCAATCCCGCTCTTGAAAATACCATGTACACGGCGCTGCACATCCCAGCATCCTATTTACAAATAGTACATAATATTTGGAATAATAATTTTTACCTGGGGGGGGGGGAAAGCTTTGGCATGCATTAAAGGTTCGTTCTGCCTCTCTGCAACCAATAGATTGTTAAATATATGTTTCTTGTGAACTCACCCATATGCGATTGACTGCGTGGATGAATAAGTCATCCACACAATTGCACAGGAGCCCATGATGTTGTAGCATACAATTATAATAATCCATGGTTCACCGTGAACAAGCCCACGGGGTCTCAAAAGTGATTTATCTCTTGTAACACAGACCAAAGAAGACTGAAAAAGAAAAGTTTCCAAAGCTTGTGGACCGCGGAGCAAACAATATTCAGGATGATAATGATAGATAGTCAATGAGAAGTTTTTTTAATTAGCATGCTGCCTGACCTTGGTGTCGATAAAAATCTTCAACTACCATATACCATGATTGAATATCTCTGAAGATAGAAAAATGGAAAATGCGATTTTCAGAGGGATGGCACGGACTTGACACCAAGTGATGAAGTGTTCCTGTTGGCGCGTATTTTACAGAACGAACCCTCGCACTGTGCGAGTATGAGGTTGCACATGGCAGACCCAGGGATCAATCGCGTGACGGCAAGAACAAAAGGTGCGCCGAGAAGAGCTGCTGATTGATGACCTGTTAAACTATTGACTTAATAACACAATCGATGTGGGTTTTTTTTTTTCTTTTTTTTGGGGGGGGGGTATTACTGATTTATTGATCTATTTATTTATTTATTTATTTATTTATTTATTTATTTATTTATTTATTTATTTATTTATTTATTTATTTATTTATTTATTTATTTATTTATTTATTTATTTATTTATTTATTTATTTATTTATTTATTTATTTATTTATTTATTTATTTATTTATTTATTTATTTATTTATTTATTTATTTATTTTTATTATTATTGAAAGATGGTTTTTGAAGCGGCGCTGATCTTATTACCTAAAATGAGCCGGACTTTTCTTGGAATATGCGGACAGACGATTAACCAATGTTCTGTCATTTGTCCGAGTCTTAATTTATTGCAATGAGTTACTTTGCGCACCGTCCAAACGCCAAAAAAAAAGCTGGAAAAAGGTGGAAACTACTGCTGGCTGTCAAGTGGTTTAAGCAGTAAAATCTTTATCTCAGTCAAAATGCATCAACTTTAAAATGTCGCAATGACTGTAAAAGTTGTTCGTGATTTAAAAGCATATCGTTTATCACGTTGTAGTACAAATACAGGTTTGGTCACATCTGCACGCTGCAAATGCTTTTGGTGCATATCCTTGAAAAGTGGCTTTCATGAATAACTTACGATTAGTCTGGGATAACAATAAACGTTTACGTCAAATAATTTATAAAAAAAATATTCAAAAAATTTGGAAATCTAGAGAGAACGGACACAATGGTATTGCAATTGCAATTTTTTTATATGAATATGTAGATCATTATTCAAATCAGATTCTGAAACAGAAGGTTCTATCGATTCCACGCACCGTCATCCTTTGTTCAAACAGCAAAAGGATACCTTCTTCTCACATGATAACCAATACAATGAAAGTGGAAAGCTGCTAAGAGAGGAATCAGTTCAATAACTAAGTCGCACACAAGTAAGTACAATTGGAGAAAGGCGTTCATGGTTTAATATAAACGTGACACTCCATCTTTGCTAAGTGCATCGGATGACCTTTGATGCACATTTAGTAGGAATGTACCTCCAGAAAATAGTGAGCCGAGTTGTGCAAGATGTGCTTGATGAAAATCCGTTTTGGTTCATCAATTCTGTATGATAACTCATTAAAGCGTTTCTTTAAAAAGCGCAAAGCACAAAAATAAAGCTTGGTGGCGCACCGCCAAACAGTTTATGAACAGAAATCAATCTTTGTCTATTCCTTCTCTTATACATGAAAATCGCCATGTGACCGACAGCCTATCAAAAGCCAAAATATTCAATTCCTTTTTCTTAAGTCAGAGCAACCTTGATACTTCAAGGGCCCCAGTAATTCCAACTATGGACCTACCCGCTGTCATACTTGACTCTATTCAAATTGATCATAGCGAAGTTTTCGACATTCTTAGGAGCTTAGATATCACTAAGGCCACTGGTCCAGATGGAATCAGCTCTAGACTTCTGGAGGAAGGAGCACCATCAATTTGCGTATCGTTAACGAAACTTTTTAAGGGATGGTTCAACATTTTCATCATTTTTGAATTAGTACTTACAGTACGCAAGGGGGGAGGGGGTTAAATGGGTGTTTACACTTTCACAGAATATGGAAAATGATGGTCAATTTTTGGCCTGTTTTGTGCAATTTTGCTATGATTTTTAAGGGAAATCATCATTTTTAAAGTACTAATTTGGGGGGAGGGAGGGGGTCATGAAATTTAGTACCTTAAGTACTAATTCAAAATGATGATAATGTTGAACCATCCCTAACCTTTCTCTTAATCAGGCAACTTTTCCGAGCTTATGGAAGCAAGCCAACGTTACCCCCTTGTACAAAAAGGGCGACTCATATCTATGCAACAACTATCGTCCTATTTCGCTCCTAAGCTGTGTTGGGAAAATTATGGAGAAAGCTATTTTTAAACACGTTTTTAACTTGTTTAGGGACAACTTACTTTTATCGGCAAATCAGTCGGGATTTATACCCGGCGATTCCACTGTTAACCAACTGCTATCTTTATATCACGAATTATGTCTTGCCATTGATCTTCAGAAGGAAGTGCGAATCGTCTTTCTTGACATTAGCAAGGCATTCGATCGTGTTTGGCATGCTGGTCTTCTTTACAAATTGGAACGTAATGGGATATCTGGATTACTTTTAAACTGGATTCGAAATTATTTGTCTAACCGACAACAACGGGAAATAATAAATGGTCAATCATCTGAATGGGGAACCATAAACGCTGGTGTGCCCCAGGGCTCTGTTCTAGGGCCTTTATTGTTCTTGATATTTATTAACGATATAGTAGACATTGTGCAGTCGAATATAAAACCTTTTGCGGATGATACTTCTCTGTTCCTCTCCGTTGATAATCCAAATTTAAGTGCAAATATGATTAACAGTGATCTCTTATCTATTGATTCTTGGTCTGATGACTGGATAGTGACATTTAATGCCCAGAAAACAGATGCTATGTCAATCTCTCGGAAAAGAGACCCGGTACATCACCCTCCGTTAGTATTCAAAGATCACCAGCTGGAACATGTGGATCAACATAAGCATTTAGGGCTTGTATTTCGGAGTGACTTTAGATGGAACGATCATATTAATACTATCGTGGCAAAGGCCACTAAACAACTAAATATTTTGAAAACACTCCAATTTCGTCTCGACAGGAAAACGTTAGAAATAATTTACGCCTCCTTTATTCGACCTTTAATGGAATATGGTAATGTTGTCTGGGATGGCTGCACCCAATCAGATGCATTGAAACTGGAGAGTATTCAATTGGCTGCTGCACGTGTTATTTCTGGTGCCATGCGCACCACATTTAATGCTAAACTGTATGAAGAAACTGGTCTTTCTACATTGGCAAAACGTAGGGAAGTTAGTAAACTAATTTTAATGTACAAAATTACTAATAATCTGGTTCCCGAATATCTTAGTAGTATAATTTCCAATGAACAAAATCTTATTAGAAGGTACATAACAAGACAGGCCCCAGACTTGCCTCAATTCAGAACCAAAACTGAATTATTTGAGAATTCGTTCTTTCCTTTTACGAGAAACTATGGAGCCAATTACCTCTTGATATGAGAAACTCTACTACTTTAAGTGAATTTAAAAACAAAATTTCTTTAAATGTGCCTCGGTCACTCAAGCAAACAGAATTGTACTATGTCGGCAACAGAATTGCCGCAGTTTTGCATACAAGACTGCGTTTTGGCCGCAGGCAATTGAATGCCCATCTATTTTATATTGGTGTCACTCAATCGCCATACTGGCGTTGCGATCAAGGGATTGAAGACGTTTGGCATTTCTTCTTTGTTTGTCCTTATTATGCTGTTCCTAGTGATCGCCTTCATACGATAGTAACAAACTATGCCCCTTTCGGCATTGAAACCGTTTTATATGGCGTTTCCGATGGCCCTCTCAAAATTAATACGAAAATATTCCTGGCAGTCCAAGATTACATTCTAAAAACCAAACGTTTTCAAACCGGTGTTGTTACATGATGAATTAATTTACAATTAATCCTGCATTTGTATTATATAACTGCACTACATAATTATGAATCTTCAATGAGATGGTCGTTAATCAGCAATTTTCATTGCTTCTTTATAATGAATCGCCCCACTGTCTGTCTTGTGACTTGTGGTGTTCTTCTTTACTTTGTTGATCCAGGGCGGAGCTCTTCCTCCTGGCGGTGTCTTTTAACTGCCTGCAGTTCAGAGCTTCGCTCTGGACCCTTGACGTCTCGTTTGTCCTGTGATATTGTCCTCTTCCGACAAGAGGGGTTAATATAGGGCCTTGCCCTTCTCCCCAATTGTTTTCTTTGGAATAAAATATGTTTAAACCAACTCATCACGATTGGTCTTTTCTCATTTGAACTGTTCGACTGTGTGGTGCAACACACATCCGAACTAGTCAACAACTTAAAAAAATAATACGCAGTCGACATATCTACTTTATCTAAATCAGAAAAAAGCAACTAAGAGGAATATAAAACTACATCTATGACAATGAAGACGACAGTCAAAGGGAACCTCAGGTACTATTTACGCTTAACTTTGCTACGATTTTACTTTCGCTGATTCGCTGGTGGGACGAAAACTGAAAATAAAAACAAAGTGAAATATAATCTTAATATAACTTTGAGAGCAGCTGTGTCAAAAATATATAAATTTAAACTTCAGTTATCCGCTTAAATTGCATAAAATAAGGTACCACTACTACTACTACTACTACTACTACTACTACTACTACTACTACTACTACTACTACTACTACTACTACCAATCACCACTACTACTATGAAATAATACATCAATGATTATAATATTATATGATGATGATGACGACGACAGCGACTGCTGCTGCTGCTGCTGCTGCTGCTGCTGCTGATGATGATGATGATGATGATGATGATGATGATGATGATGATGATGATGATGATGATGATGATGATGATGATGATGACGATGATGATGATGATCCTATCCGTACATTCCGAAAATTCCCCTATTTGGGTGCGGTTAGTTCCGATTAAATTAGACGTGATGATGCTGGGTCAGCGGCGCCTTCTGTGTCACGCTGTAGGCAGGCCAGGTAAAGTTGATGGACAGGTTTTGTGGAGTTGAAGATTGTTTATGCCTACATACATTGGAGACTTAAGATGAAAGCACTTTTTCAGGAAAAAAAAAGACTTGGTAAGCGATATTCAAAGACCAGCAATCAAACTAAGCTGCTCTAGACGAATGCTCCCTGAATTGGAAGCCACTGCCATACTTTGGTTGCAGTGGGGAACTGTTGTATGCCTTTATTGTTTGAGAAAGTAACTACATATCTTACTGACTATCTTACTGACTGACTGAGTCACAGAGTGACTGACTGAATGACTGACTGACTGAAAACTAACACAATTTCATGTTTGGATAATCGTTCCGACCTATTGCCCAGTTATCTTAGAATGCATATAAATATAACAAAAAATTTTATCATGCCTTTTCTCTGAGGCCAAGTCATTGCACCTGGCTACATTTTTACTTCCATGTTAAGATATGAAAATTGAGCTCCCTAATGACCATAATTGTATTCGGAGAAGTCATGCTTTGCGAGAGATTAAATATGTACGAAACTGCACTGTAAACATGTTTCCAGGAATTACCAAAAAGAATCATTCATGAGCATATGTGATGAAATATGTAAAACAATCACATAAAATAACATATTGACCATTATGTTACCATTACTCCTCTACATATTCCCTATAGGAACGTGTCAATCTTCTAAACCTGAGGAATATGACAAAACTGATAGCTCCAGATAATAATGGATTTTAATATTTATGCTCCTCTTTCTCCCACTGCTAACATTACCTGGCTTATTATTTGAGTGGCATAGAATATTAAGTACAATAGGTCGTGATTTATAAGATATCGTTAATACAATTATGCCCAGCTGGACAAAGTAACTTTATGTATAAAGCAAATTATGTACACATTGTGCATTCTTCACAAAATACATACTTTACGGAATTTAGCGCAAGGTTTTTGCCGAACCTGTCTGCAATAAAAAGAGAACTCCACGTTCAAAACTGTTGTATAAACTCAAGCCCATTTGGGAAAAATGTACTTATATATATATATATATATATATATATATATATATATATATATATATATATATATATATATATATATATATATATATATATATATATATATATATATATATTGAAAATGGTCAGCTGAGATGCGCAATCTTTTGATGTAATTTGAATACATGTTGTAAAAAATGAAGGAGAGGAGGGGAGAAGAAGGAAAGAAATATGTGTCCAAAAAATTCTCATAACAGTATCTGCCTTTTCTCAAGGAGCATAAGGAAACGGTTCTTTTTGAGAATCATAAAGTTTGGGACATTTTATAGTTTCTATACGCATGAAAAAATACACCAACAATTTTGTAGAATATTTCTAATACATGTTTCCAATCATTTTGTTCATCTTCGGTTTGTGTCGGGATTAGGACTGGACAATTTGGACATGTACAGCAACATACTTGTAGAGAAGTATTGAAATCACAAAATTAATAAAATTATACCTCCCCCCCCGCCCCGTTCGAGATCACCTATCGCTTTTGGCACCTAGTTTTAGACTGAAACACCAGCCTTTTTCAAGGCGGGCAGGTGGCTAATAGGAGGCGAAGATCACTGTAATTCCCAACTATGTTACTAGGAAGTAGTATTTTGTGGGTAGCAAGGATTCGGGATTTAAGATTCAAACCATGCTCAATCTGCACACGTTAAAGAGCACAAGATATTGTATCGAAAAAGATATTCCTTAGACCATTAGAGACGGTACAATAGTAACGCGATAATTATACTAAAACCTAGGTAGTTTGACCCCGGTTAAGGTTTTGCTATCTGCTATCATTGGGACCACCAATTTAAACTTGACACAACTTCAACACAGTTAATGTACTGGAGGGAAGGAAGACATTATGAGATGCAGAATAATGGAGAAGGGCTTTCAAGGCAAAACGGGAAACACTCTTCAAGGAAGGAACACAGTATTTTTAACACGATTCTATCGTAATGTTGATAGTGTAGATAAAACGTAAGTAAATAATTAGGCGGGGAAAGGGGTTTTTCACGTGCATAGTGCCTTTCCCTACCCATTCTTACCAATTCGTCTAAGACGAGTTGCAGAAAATCTTCACCAGTGTTGCAAGTCCCCTCCTTTTGGTAAATTTATTGAAAGGCCAGGACTACTTTCCCTATGACATGCTACATGCGTATACATCATAGACTACCATCAACGTCCTTGTGGCGAACGAGTACTCAGTTGTAACCCTGAAATATTGATACTATTACCACTGAAGGTCTGACTGTTTTGCGTTGTAATTTCCTGAAATAAATCACATAATATAATGACAAAACTTTAACCCAAATACTCAATAATTTGCTATTCCTTTTCTTCTGAAATTAGCCAGGAAGTCACGCTTTCCGCACACATATTCAACAAATCAACTATTCGCTACATCTTGTTGACAGAATGTCTTCATTTTTAATGAGCCTCTGTGACTATGTAATGTATTTTAATAAATTTGCCACAGCTTTGTAAACTGACGTTAGAGCTAGTTTTATTCATATATGAAAGCTGGAAAAATGGCACTTATTTCGAGTTTACGAGTTATATTTAGTCAATTACAATAGCACTATTTCCCGTAGCATGTACACAGATATTATTTATCATTGTTATTGGTTGACATAGCTGATCAAAGTTTTCTTAACTAGAGGCAAAGAGGACATACGAAATTGTCTGTATAGTGGCCCTAACACGACAAATTAACATAAAAACCAAATAATAACAAACAAAAGCAAACACTTTTACTTTTACTTTATATTCTGATTGGACGTGGAGTACTCAAATTCGACATTTTAGGTATATTTTGAATTTGTACTAACATATAATGTAGAGCTGCTACTATTTTAACGTCTTCATGCTTTGAGCATTCAGTCAAAGCGCACAGAACAGCCCACGGAGTCAGATAATGATAATATTCAAGACTTTGAAAGCAATAAAAGAAAAAAAACCCTAGGACATTGATTATAACTTTGTTACCTAAATAGCAGCTGCAAGAAGCGATATAAATGCATTTTTGGCACACTTAGTAGTGTGAGGCCATATCCTGGCAATGCTGTGTTTCTAAATTCTGCGGAAGTAAAAACCCGACAAAATATTGAAAAGCCCATCAACATGAACATCACAAGATTTAACAGCAAGACTGGAATAAGCACCAAGCAATGCATTATTTCTTGAATATTTTAAGATGATAAAATGTCACACTGGCAACATAATTACTGTCATGGAAAATAGTAGCGGAAAACAATTTTCAACAATGCCAGAGAAACTGCTACCCAAAATCCAAACAAATAACAACAATCCATGATCAAGACCCGTCAGCCATCAAACAAGCAAAGTCGAAATCAGGAGGTCCAAGATAGACATGCCAACAACTTTGTATCATTTTTCTACTTGTAATTAGATATAAATGAGGTATGAAGAAAACATATCTCTCCTGACTTGAGACAGGTACCAACTAAAGTAAGCGGTGGTTCAAACATATTGAACGTTTGATACTCTCAACTTAGGAAATGTCTTGTCTCATACGCTCAAATTTATGAACAATCAGCTAAAAACGCTAGGTTTACATAATTATTTAATGCATCATGTATACAAAACCTCAAATCCACCTGGTATCTCAATAATACATTTTCATTTTTATGCATATAATTCAAAACGATTGATTTAATTTCGTTTTTGAATATATCTGTTTCAAACGTATTTGATAAGGAAGTGAACGACGGGAGTCAAAGTTGTCAAAATTGGTACACACTGTAACAAAGACAATAAACCTTAACACATAAACACCATGAAGCTGGAAGTAGAATATTACTATTCCTGTCACAGATATTGACTAAGTTAAGGTATAAACACATTTGTTTTACGTGCATTGTGAAAGAAGTCAAGTATTGACTTATCGAGTCACTCTCCATGGCACAGATGTTGGCGTGGCGTATACTTCCTACTTTCTCTGTGGTGGAGGAAACCGAAGAACTCGGAGAGAACCACAGTGCACAGTTAAAGTGGTAGGAACTTTTTCCACATGCTGCCCAGGACGAGAATCGAACCCGGGTCGCAGAGGTGAAAGGCGAGCGTCTTACCGCTCAGCCAACCGTACACCCATGCACGGTTTGCTAAGTTAAATTTAAATCATCACGTTTGTTGTATTATTTAAACTTTAGTTCACTGGTATCACTATACATCAATATATTTATATTTGTGTCTTTTTTCGAGAACCACTTCCTAGTAGGCATCACCCTATTCCTCAGTCCGAACTATTTCCTCTCCGTCAGCTAATCTGTCGCAGTGTAACCTATATATATATATGGAAGTACTGTTGTCCATATTGCACATGTTCCTATGTAGAATTTTGACTTAGGCTGCATTAGCCCAAATAATTTAAAGGGTCTTTCGCGGGTTACTACTCAGAACATGTTTCGGAGCCTGTACCCATACATGTCTCTCAGCGTAGCGGCTCCTTGCCTAAGCTAAATTTTCACCAAAGACAACCCACATGACAATGAATAAATATAAACGTGGCAAATGATGAAAGAGCTAAATACGTAAAGTGTTGCTTATAAATGCAGAGCTTCATTATGAAAGAAGAATACCTGTTAAACGAAGCATAATTACTAAGTTTGTATAGAACAGATTCAGATAAGAACAATTTGACTTACCTCTGAACCAGTATGTACCCTTTCTAGCTGGATAGCTAATCCTAGTTAAACCACCTGCCAGTGTATAACTGAAGCAGAAACAAAGTGGGGCATTATATTCAGTCCCAGTGATTGTAAAATAAACAGTTGCAGCGAGACCAACTGTACAAACCAAAGGAAATCCTAACAAGCACTGCAACAATGGACATCTTGCACCAGAAATGTAAAATAAACTCCATGATGACACCTACTCCTCATTTTGAAGGGCTCCAAACAATTAAGCTCTATTTCACTGCCAATCCTGGGTCACTTTTTCAACATAATGGGTCAGCTTTGTGACATATGAGAAAATACTGTCAATTTGGAGTATCTTTTTTTTATGATATTGAGTATATGTGCATTAAGGCATGTCAGAAAAGAATGAAAGTCATAAGCATTTATGTCAAAAACATGTTATCGAAACAATTTTTCTTAACACGATTTTAAGTACAATTAGGCAAAGATGTAACTGATGTAGGCCGCTGCTTGCTACCGATAGCCCCAGGGGGTTTAACCGGACATAAAACATGTAAGCCTAAAAAGTCTGAAAGTGAATATTAAAACAGAGTGATGCCAACATATAAAATTAAGTAGCAAAACAGGCAAGTCTAATAATAATAATAATAATAATAATAATAATGATAATGATAATGATAATGATAATGATAATGATAATGATAATGATAACAATAATAATAATAATAACAATAATAGTAATAATAATAATGATAATAATAATAATGATAATAATAATAGTAATGATGATAATAATAATGATAATAATAATAATAATAATAATAATAATAATAATAATAATAATAATAATAATAATAATAATAATAATAATAATAATAATAATAGAAATAATAATAATTATACATTCCAAAATAAATTGTCCGTTTTGTACGACCAATTTTGCCCCATCATCATATCTACACTTTTGCTCATGGTAGAAGCACTAATTTTACAAAGTGCATGAATTTGGGTTCTGGTAGTAAATTAGCACAATGTTAACATATTGCTTTGCTCAAAATTGTGCCATTGAATTATGAATACTAATAAATGATCAAGCATTTTGGCAATTTTCTAGGAATATAAGCGATTTTCTGGGAACATAGTGCCAGTTCTACGTATTTCATAACAGTCCCAGAAACATGGTGACAAGTTCTACGGAAGTTATGGCAAGTTTCTGCGAACATAACTAAAATCTCTGGAATATAAACTCAAATCCCTGGAACATAGAGGTTAGTTCCATTGAGGTCGCAGGAATTTGGAAAATTTGGTGACACGTGAAATATCAGGACTAATTGTGGAATGAGAGTCAAGTGTAAAAATAAAAAGAAATCACAAACAAAAACTGAATGGCACTCTGCGTTACATACATAAAAAGCCCCCCCCCCAAAAAAAAAAGTACAAACTAACAAAACAAAATGAAAAAAAAAATACACAGCTAAGGAAAGCAACCTTAACAGCATGCATATGAAAAAATATGGCCATTCCAAAGCCTATAGGGTTAAAATTTTATGCAATAAACCTGTATGACAAATCTCTGTTTTATAGATACTGACGTTTTTCAATAAGCACATCCTAAAAGGGCATGTCCGTGAACTAGGCTTTGAAATATTACATTGAAATTATATCAGCAACACAAATCATTGACATAACAATAATTTTATTCTCCCTAAAATAATATTTGTATTTCAAGGTCATGGTCACTTACTATTGCGCCTAATGACCTTGAAACAATGACCAAGATGACTCATAACATAATACGTGCTTTGAACTAAAGTACTTATATCTCCTTAACAAATTACTCATCAAATACTATAGGGTGCAAGTCCATGTTGATTTGGTGGCCTGGCACAGAATTTTAGATGGATGTTGCCTGTCTATAATTTGGACCAAGTTGATGTGAAATACAAACTACAATGGCCACGTGCTTGTTATCTTTTAAAGGGTATTTCGTAACTCCTTGGCATTACATAGAAATTGAAAGGGGCGACCAATGGCCTAGACTCGTGACCTTATATGCTGCATATGGTGTACAACACAGGGACCCAAGCAGCTGGCCAAATCGCAATAAACACTGATAGTAGTAAGCAA
>OZ026623.1:43605966-43653466 GCA_964020975.1 Hermodice carunculata | reverse complement strand
AATTGTCGAAAATGTCACACAAAATCCATTTCGGGCAAAAAGTCCGACATTTCAGCGCCAAATTCAAACTGGTATCTCATCCTGAATCGAGTTCATTCCGTGACATTAGCCGCATGACAGCTGTTCCAAATGGTCAATCAGACCATATTCTTTGATCCACTGGCGTTTTCATCTTGTGTTCATTTCCACAAATCGTGAAACCCGACCAAACTTGATTCCGTCAGTGCCTCTCCCATTCATCCAAGTTGTTTTGCTGCCATAGTTTTGACCGGACATAGACTGGCAGCCCAGCGGCTCTCTGATTGGCTGAAAGTCGGTGTAACCAATCAGAGAGCAGCTGGGCTACCAGTCTGTGTCCTGGCGAAAGTATGGCCGCTAAAACACTTCGATGCATTCGAGAAGCACTGGCGGAATCAAGTTTGGTCAGGTTTCATGATTTGTTGAAATGAAAACAGGATTAAAACGCCAGTGGATCAAAGAATACGGTTGGATCGACGGTTGAGAAGTGTTGTCAAACGGCTAATGCCACGGAACGAACTCGATTCAGGATGGGATACCCGTTTGAATTTGGTGCTGAAATGTCGGACTTTTTGCCCGAAATGGATTTTGTGTGACATTTTCGACAATTATAGGCGTGTTGCTGTGGATATATGCGGATTTCAATGGGTTATCTGTGTGATATACCTGTAGAAAATAATTTTGGAATAAACTGGTGAGTTACAGCTTGTCGGTGTGTTCAGAAACGGAGAAATCATGCCAAACGTGAAGCGGGGTGGGGGTCCAGATGTGAGCTTCGTTTCATACCTTTCTATATAGGAGCTCCATGTGACGACGTTGTGGTTTTAGGCCCATCCGCCACCATCTTATTAGCACAAATAATTGACTGCACAGATGAATACATAATATTTTATTGCAGATATGGCCCTACGTGGGTTATTGAACGCACAGATGTTCCAGATCCACCCTCTTAATCCACTACTCCTCCCTCCCCCCCCCCCCCCACACCGCGTATATTAGCACGGAAGCTTGACTGACTGAACGTTACGAGCGCCCGTTGGTCATATGTATGTATGTATGTATGTATGTATGTATGTATGTATGGACAGATAGATAGATAGATAAATAGATAGATAGATAGATGGATGGATGGATGAATAGAAAGATAGATAGATAGATAGATAGATAGATAGATAGATAGATAGATAGATAGATAAGATGTATAGATAGATAGATAGATAGATAGATAGATAGATAGATAGATAGATAGATAGATAGATAGATAGATAGATAGATAGATAGATAGATAGATAGATAGATAGATAGATAGATAGACAAATAAACAAGAAATAAAAAAGCAATGGCTTTCGTACGGAATGTTTTGTTAAACAAGAGCTGTTCACGTTGTCTCTATGTATTAAAACTGATGCTAAAGCTGAGTTGCTTCCTCCTATGTCTTGTATGTTATGCGATCGAACGGTACAATTCCAGTTACGTGTAGTGTTATGACAAAATACCATTAAAGATTCAGTACGGGTTCGCTGAAACATCCTGCTATTTAGCAATACTGTGGAATGGAATATGACCAGGAAATTACACAATTCTAACTGGGGTTTCACCTCCTGCGTGTCTGTTGTACACATTTTGACAAACCTTTGTCTAATAAACTTCAAAATTAGAAAGAAAAAAATCACTTTTATGAAAAGGTTGGAACGAAGGCTTAACAAATAATATATTGAGGCATGGGCTCACACAACAGTTTAACGCAACGTATAGGGTACCGACTAGACAATGGTAAGATGGTGTTCGGTAGACTGATGCACAAAAAAGACTTCCCAATACGGATTTTTTTCCAACTGAAAAAAGGGAGTTATTTTGGCGAGAAATATCTTCACTAAAGAACTTTCTCTGTACAATCCTATTTTTACAACATATGGTGACAGCAAGTCACTCCATTTTCGTATGCAGATGTTTTTACTTTAATATTATGTCATTCTGTTCTATTTTGTTTTTATATTTTCCAAGCGCGCTAATCATTCATCAACACGGCAAACGATTCTAAATCGCTAGCTGAACCTTCATAGCATGATTGGAATATAATTCATGCATGAAATATCATGGGTGTTTTGAATATGACATCAATACTTTACCTGGTTGATTTCTACTTTCGGCTGGTTGATGCACAGACCTCAACGGAATACAACTGTAGGTTAATTGGTGGGAATATGCAATTCAGAAAACCTCTCTTTTCACGTTATTTCGAAGATTTAATTTGCTTTTGTGTACAGGTATTTTGAATTTTGCAACGGTTTGTAGTTTGGAAAGGGAGCAGGGTACCTATTTTGGGTTACATGGAATAAGCATCTCTATTATGCTTTGAAACACCAATGATTTCTGTTGGTGACAAATGACTCGGAATTAAAAAAAGAGATCACAAGTTATATGATGATGATGATGATGATGATGATGATGATGATGATGATGATGATGATGATGATGATGATGATGATGATGATGATGATGATGATGATGATGATGATGAGGATTATAATTAATAGTAATAATAAAGTATTTTAATGGTGTGGCGACCTTGTAAACGCGACCCTAGTCGACGGTATTTAATCTGTCTATAACTTCTGATACTGGAATCTTTTCGCATATTAGTGGAAGTGGATGATCTGATTGCACCTGTGCTATATCGTCGTAGCAGTCCAGGGGATGCCTGTTCCTCTCTTTTTTTCATCTCCAGCACAGAATTTATCCTCATGATTACCGATGTTTATAACAATGCCTGTGGCCTGACAGCTGAAGTTAATTGACTTGTTAACTCTATCTTGGCCAAGTTTTTGGACTAGGTCAACAGCTTTCCTTGACGCTCTTTGGGGGCAATGCGCACACAGCGGAACTCCAGGCATGGTGTCATTTGAATAAAAGGTCTTTATGACAAGGAATATGAATCTAGCAGCATTATTAAAATTGAGAACAGTTCGTCTAAAGTAGTTGGACTTCAGCTGTACTTGGCACTGAATGAGTTTAGGCTGTTCAATTTTATCTACTTTTTGCCGGTGGCAGTACAAGGTGTAATCTGCTTTTGGTTTCCTGTGAAATAAAATAACAGGCATCCTCTTTGACCAGCGTCATGTCTCCCTACCATGAATGCCTTTTCTATTACTTTGCAAAGAAAAGAAAAAACATAAAAAGTAGAAAGAAAACTAAAACCCTGACGGAATAAATAGATAAGACGTTCTGCAACCTAGAAGTCTGTGTTCGCCTTTGCAAGGGTAACACACAATACAATGACTGTGTCTTAGCAAGAAGCTTTTCATTAGGTCGCAGCTAAACTCTATTTTAGGAAACACACATGCATTGATGAATGAAATATAAATTGTATTGTCAAGAGTTCAGCCTAACAATGAGCAGCACCGTTGGTGTATATGAGCTTTCTACCAACGGTGTTCAAGGGAAAATGGAGATATCTTATTCTTTTAGGAAGCACTCATAAATACATTTTGCCAGTATTCGAATTTGTTGTAGTAAATTTGTATGGTTTATGATAATGTTCGTCACTGTCACTATTTCAGCTGATAAATTATTGTAAATGATTACACCACACACAAAATATCACCCCCTTTAGAAAATTTTGAATTTTTTTTAATATATCATATTACATTATATGAAAATAAAGGCGTTGTGCAATTATGACGCCTGATAAATGTCGTTTTTACTGATGGCACCACAACGTGTCAATCCCCCTTACGGTGTATCAACTTTATTTAATTTATCATCTTTAAGAGTAAAAGGCGTTGTGTCGTTACAGTTCATGTTGTCAACCCTGAATGAAATAGATGGGCTGATTCCATCTAACATGTGCCATATATAAACCTCCTGAAAACGAATTGAATTATCCACAGTACCAAAAGACTGAATGGTACCACATTTTCCCCATTATAGATGTCATTATAAATTCAAGAATCCGGCATTCAACTTAGAGAAGAAATAAAGCAACGACGAAAAAATTGCCGGATAAAATAATTCAAGAAATGGCACTTAACTTCTCCAAAGGCCGTGATTAAGTATTATTGTTAATATGAATAAAAATATAAAAAAATGAAGTCTGTCTATGTTGTCATCATTGGCATGTAACAGCACGGTTGTTGGTACGCATTTTTTTCATGACGTCGCTATCGTGACGATAGCGACAACCGGAAGTTTCATTGCTTTATTCAAAACACACTAAACATAGCAATGGGAAGATCGTGACAACAAGTGGGAGCAAAATATATTGAAAAGATAATGAAAATCATTTGAGATCAGACAAACAATAGTCAGCAGCACAATAAAGAACACAATAGTGCAACTGAAATCTGAAGTGTTGCAGAAACTCCTTTATGGAAAGTGGGTACTCGCGGCCTTTGGAGAATGGTTTTGCGGAAGTGCTTAGATACTTAGGAAACGCTTGCTTTAGATGAATATATATACAATAATACTAGAATTAAATTTGTCATGAATATTTGTGCATAAAAGTTTTGATAGCCACTGCGAAGGACCCTTTGTTCATCAGTGGGAGGAGCTATGGGTGTGGCCAGCCGCTTGTTACGTAGCAAAGTAGGCACTGCCGTGCTGTGCATGATGTTACCATCGACTGATGAAAACAAAATTTGCCCTATTCTTTCAATGCTAATAAAAACTCCGAATGTAAATATTCCTTGATGAATACAGGAATGAAATTTTTATGTAGACGAATGGACCTCTCATCTTGCGTTCACAGTTTATAGCTGATCCATGCAATAGACAAGTTGTCAGTATCCATTTTTATATCTAATTATTCATTATGGGCATCTAATGTTCGTTTCCGTTCCAATCATGAGGTTTCTTTCTTTTATTGTTATTGGTCAGTGCCACTGGCTTCTTTCGCTTTTGGGTTCTCATGTTGTTTCTGAATAGTACATCGGGTCCATTGCCGAATTTCTCTGCGGTCTACTTTAAAATGTTATTCATCTATTTATATGTTTGTTTGTTCGTTCGTTCTTTAATTCGTTCATTCATTTATTCATATTTCGGCTGTAGAAACGAGACACATTCGGAATAGTGTTGATGTTTCTGTATAATCTCTGTACACATTTAGCCTATAGTGTAACTTTTGCGATTTTTTTAGGGTACTTTCAAATTAAGCAATTGTTGCTTCTTAATGAATGCGTCTCCATAATTGGGCAATTCTACGTCATTTAAAACAATTAATAATTATACTCGTAATTTGGTCTGTTAAAGGTGCACTGTACAAATTTGTCATTGTCCTGGAGAAAGTAGTCTGACATATTAAGGAAAAGATCGTACATATTTCAACAATAGTTATGTCTCCCGGTGGAAGCCGGGGGGCATATTGTTTTAGTGCCGGTTTCTTCTGTTTCTTCTGCTTGTCGTTGTTGTTGTTGTTCAGGTTCTTCAACACTTGGTTTCCGTGCGATAAGTCTTGAAGGACTTGACAGAATTTAATGAAACTTGGTAGGATTATGCATGTAGGCAAGACCTAGGTTGGGATTGTATTTAGATGACTTAGAGCGAATTCTCAAGGTCACAGGGTCACTTATGTGAAATTGGTTTCCGTTCGATAAGTCATGAAGAACAGGATGGAATTTGATGAAACTTGGTAGGATTATGTATCTTGGCAAGACCTAGGTTGGGATTGTATTTAGATGACCTTTGCTTAATTTTCAAGGTCACAGGGTCATTTGTGTGAAATTGGTTTCTCTGCAATAAGTCTTAAAGAACTTAATGAAAATTGCTAGACTAATGTATCTAGGTGAGAGCTAAAATAGGATTGTAATTTTCAAGCAAACTGGGTCATTTGTTATTTGTTATCACCTGTAGCTTATTCAGAGACGTAAGTGTTCCACCGGGAGACATTTGATTTTCTGTTGGAAAATCAGTCTGTTCTAGTTGATATGGTTTAGCGATAACTTTCTTGTTGTCCATAAACGTTTGGCAAACATAATTTCTCCAAGTGCATTCCTAATCTGAGACGTAAACATCATAACTTTCTAAATCTTATTTTATGAGCTAGTGATTTGCGTCAAAGACCTGTCCTTTGAATTGATATGCACAATTTCGCGTGCTGTTTATGTGCTATGGTTTCGCAACAACCTATTGTGATATACATTTTATTTTAATGGATCTATGCTAAAATGCCTGTTGACAGAATTAGGATTGCAGGATATTTTAGATGGTTATGTCGAAATATAGATATATTTGAAACAAGCATTGTGTTAAACATAGCGTTATTTATACCATAGCGATAAACGCAGCTACGAGTTGACGATGTACCATACGGTCTGTGTGATTAAAAAAAGAAGCCATTCCATCCCGGCTCCTTGTAACTTTGGTCCCAGTTGTAAACTGAAATTGTGCAGCGACAGGCAACAAAGCTCACGTGTAATCTAAATAATCCAGCACATATAATCAGAGAGACCCCGAATGCTTAATATAGCGAAAAAACAAAGTACTAGAAGAAATAAGAGAGATCTCATTACAACTTACAGAGATCTCAGTTCATTTGCCATGTAGAAGAACCTGCCTTTGCAACACTGTCTGCAAGCAGAGGGGTGCAAGTTATATACTAGTACATTATCTTGCTCTGCAGCACAAAATTCTTCTGAAGGCGTTGTATTAATAAGCGGAAATACCCTCTGGAACATCACGTGGTGTCAGCTTCATTCACATATAGTTTAATTCAATAAACATTGAAATAATCTCCCAAGTATAATACAGGTCGTCTTTAACACAGAGGTGGACCCTTTTCAGGCTTAATAAAGGCATCTATGTATATATTTGCAGCTACACGTGAATTACCAACATCTGTTGGTTTTCAAAATAATTGAACGCCGCTTCAATTAGTCTGCATCATGCTTTGAATGCACTGCCTGGACCTTTGGAACAGGTCGCTAAGTAAGCCTTCGATGAATAAGTTTTCCACCTCCGCCATCGTAATTGACAAGAGGCAAGTTAAGAATTACACTCGATTAAACTAAATCCTTGTTTGTTAATTGGCCATTAGCACTTTTATTCCAACAACTTAAGTTACACAGCAGTGTAAAAGCACGTACATGTAGACTGTATGATATTGCGTGCTGTATGCTGTGGAAGACAAGCGGGTGGTAGCAAAGATAGAAAAAAAAACCCTTGCTTCAAAATAGACGCTGGAGACCTTCATGTATTTCTCTGGATTGCAATTATCTGCAGATCTCAATTTGCTCATTGTTAGTAGAACATGCGTTAATATCCACATGGCCTGGTAAAAATGAAGTCGCATATTTATAAACGATTTATCTCAAATGAGCTGGCATTAATATTTTACCAAAACGATAATCTATATAAAGCCAGTGTTGACAGCCCCGTGCATTGATTAAACTCCCGCTGTTTTTTACCATTTACTTGAATGATCTAGAACGAATTAGGATTTTCCTGACGAATTCCTTTACAGTCGTGGCATAAAAATAGTACAGAACAACGTGACCCATATTCATTAATTCCAAACCCAAAAATGACAGCAAAGAGATTCCAGACTTGCCAAAGCATCAACATTTCTTTTCCAATACCAATGTGAAGAAACAAATTTCACTCCTGACTTGAGTCAGGCAGTCACCCACAAAGCAACTAGTGGTTTTAAACCGGTCCTCTCAACCTTAGAAATATTCATCATTAACTGTAGACACAATATTCATCATTAACTGTAGACACTAGCTCTTTTCCAAAATGTATAGGCCTAACCACCCAAAACACAAATTTCATTACTTCTACCAAAAATAAAAAGAGACCTGTTAGGCCTATCACCTTTTAGTTCTCCCGACTTGTCAGTCAGCTAAGTTTACAGCCAAAGATCAAAGTAGGCCTACATCGTTTTTGTGATAGTTATGAATCTGGAACCTCATACACACACTCTACCTCCACTATAACTATGAGTAGGAGAACAAAGCCCATAACACAACATAGCCAATGAAGTAATTTTCAAAAAGTACAGAAAAACATGATCCATATTCATTAATTCCAAACCCAACAATGACAGCAAAGAGATTCCAGACTTGCGAAAGCATCAACATTTCTTTTCTAATACCAATTTGAAGAAACAAATTTCACTCCTGACTTGAGGCAGGCAGTCACCCACAAAAAGCAACTGGTGGTTTTAAACCGGTCCTCTCAACCTTAGAAATATTCATCATTAACTGCAGATACTAGTTCTTTTCCAAAATGTATTGGCCTAACCACCCAAAACACAAATTTCATTAAAATCCTCATTGGTACTGATATAAGAAAAAAATATATAGACACATTTGTTTTACATGGATTGTGAAAGAAGTCAAGCATTGACTTATCGAGTCACTCTCCATGGCACAGATGTTGGCGTATACTTCCTACCTTGCCTAGTGGAGGAAACCGAAGAACTCGGAGAAAACCACCGTGCGCGGTTAAAGTGGTAGGAACTTTTTTCCACATGCTGCCCAGGACGAGAATCGAACTCGGGTCGCAGAGGTGAAAGGCGAGCGTCTTACCGCTCAGCCAACCGTGCACCCAGAAAGCCAACCGTGCACCCATGGCCAACCGTGCACCCATATGATATACTGCGACTAAGAGGATATAATGATGCGACCAAAATACATCCCTGTAATATCCACATGCGTATCTCTGGAAATTTTTGGTAAGCAGCACATGTCTGTATACAGAGACTGAAAGACGATCAAACGAGTCATGCTTACATAGCTACGTAAAAAGTTCAAGTAACTTACAGAATCACACGTCAGGCATAAAGTACTTTTAAATGAACTATGACAGGGGGGGGGGGGGGCACGCAAGCTCATTTTGGGGTTTGGGGTCTTATGACCTGATTGATCGGTTGACCTAAATTGAAAAAGCAAAGCAGCCACATCCAATTCTAGGTTTATCCTTTCGTCAATAGAATAAAAAGGAAACAATTTTTTTTTCTTATCTGGAGATGAACAGTTTAAATCGATTGATGACTTTGTATATTGTTTTCAAATTAAACTACCAGAACATAATTAAATGTTTCAAAATAAGAACAAAAAAAAAAAAAAAAAAAACGAGCTTCAAAGATACTTGTACTCTTGTAGAGTCTGAGAAGATTTAAGGACCATCCGAAAAAAAGAGCCCTTAATAAACAAACAAAAGAAACATAACAGACCAAATGATCAGAGATAAAATAACGCAAAAGGTTGAAACATGATACAAATTAGAAATGCAAATTAACAACAACCATACGAACCAATAACAAACAAACTCACAAAAACACCAGCGAGTCAAACTCACCAAGATATAAGTTTCAACAATGGCGAGTAAAATGCATATCAAAAGGGACTGCACCAGTGCAGAAAACATATTTTTATGTCATTTAAATTGCATAATTTTTTTGTTTGTTTGTTTGTTTATTTTGCTTGGTTTGGTTTTGCTTTGTTTTATTTTTGGTTTGGGGTTTTTTTGTTTGTTTGTTTTGTTTGTTTGCCTCTTTTTTTTTTTTTTTTTTTTTTTTTTTTTTTTTTCTTTTGGTTGGCTTATTCCGACAATATTTGTGCTCATCTCAATTATAAAAATGCCTTTCTTTCTCTTACGAGCATATCTGTCTTAATTTTATAGTTCCAAAATTGATTAACATCAAGGGCCCACGTTACCATCAACAAAATAGAAAAGGACACTAAACTAGCAGTAAGCAATCATTGCAATCAGGAGAGAGAGAGAGAGAGAGAGAGAGAGAGAGAGAGAGACAGACAGACAGACAGACAGACGGACGGACAGACGGACAGACAGACAGACAGACAGAGAAAAGACAGGCGAAGAAAGAGAAGAGAGAAAGACAGAGACAGACAGAGATATAGAGAAAAACACACAGAGAGAGAGAGAGAGAGAGAGAGAGAGAGAGAGAGAGAGAGAGAGAGAGAGAGATGCAGTTATATACTAGCCAGCTGTTCCAATATTCATTGACTCAGCCCAAAAGGGATGCCATTCAGTCCCATCCCTTTGTATGACAATAGCAGGACAACAGATGGGACGGCATCCTTTTAGTTGATCTTGTGTTTGGAAAAGGAGAAAGCTATCATAATTAAAAGTATATCCCACCAGAAAGCTACAATACTTTAAAAACAGTGATGGTCTATAAATGCCTGCACTCGTAAGGGCATCCCTTTTGGAAATCTGGTAAACAGTCCAGCAAAGCTTACTGGAAAGTAACACTAGCCCACTGCGAAATTGTGATAGTTTGATTTATAAATTCATACAAAATTATATGCTATATAAGAGATTTACAATGAATGTCGCTTCCAGGTTAGCAAGTTTATGATGCCGCATCATCGCTAAGCATTGCAACTTGAAATAAATGCAGATAATAACATAGAAGGTGGCAATGGATCGCCGTATTCGATATTTTCTCCGTGCTCCCAGTGTACTTTCAACTAGAATTACAAAAGCGTTTGGGTAGTTTCCTAAAGACCTGTTATAGTACCTAGTAGATTTACTTTGATCAGATTTAATCGATGATTCAGGTCCTAGACTTATAAAGCTGCTTGGTCCTCCAGGCCCCAATTACTATTTCTTTAAAGAAACCACATAGTTTTCGTGCGTGGGCAAATCAGGATAAAAAAAAAAATCTGTAACCACTCGCCAGCCCATGCTCTCTGTTCCACCTCTTTATCACATAAGTGCTTCTGATCCTCAATTAGGTGCCTAGACCTCGCCAAATTTGAGGCATTTGCTTGGTCTGGTGGGTTTAAATTTCGACATTTGGTAGAATTTCATGATTTTTGGAAGAAAATGTAGTGGTGGATCGCATTTACCGACGCAATTCATGTAGACAGTTTGAAATAGCACATATTATACACTATGACTACCAATATTGACATCATTATTAACTGAGTGCTGCATGAAATTTAATTATTCCCTGCCTGCTCTGCGGGTATGCATAAAACACTTAAGCTTTCGATTTCATTCAAGGAGCTTCATTCTTTAACGAATGTCAGTTAATGTCAGTTTTTCCCCCATTTTAGTGATTCCTCAACCCTGAAGCTATATATTTCTAGGTTATTCTTCACGGAACTGGACTTCCGCTAATTTTGGGCTCATTGTAAATCGTGAACCACAAATATCGACAAATACACGCTAAGCTCCAGTAAACGAATTTAAAGGTATCTCCATATAATTTTGCTCATTGCGTATACACTCGTACATTGTGTGTTTGTTTTTTGTTGCTTTTTTTTTTTTTTTTTTTTTTTTGTTGCTTTTTTGTTTTTTGTTTGTTTTTTTGTTGTTATTTTTTTGTTTTTGTTTTATTGTTGTCGTGGAAAATTGCAAGATTTGAGTAATACAGGTAATAGCAGGAAGAAAAGTGACGTAGATTAATATCTACAATTACATATTCTCACCGATAAAATGTACTAGTTAAAGAGGATTAGTTTTATATTTTGCACTTTTTTCTGTAAAAATGAATGGTTCCTGGTCTAAAATTTCATCAGGGTGGTATTACAAGGGGAAAATAAAAGACCACGAACTTTATCAACGAAAGTGTTATTAAGGCGTGTGCACCGTCCAGTCGAGCTTGGAGTACTTTGCCGCTACAAAAATTACATTTCTGTTTCTTTTTAACTTTCCCAGTGGGTACTTGCATGGAAAACACACACGCACGCACGCACGCACGCACGCACACACACACACTATCCTCTGGCATCTTGCCACTGGTTCTTTTACTGCTTGTACTGTCATAGTCGTCGTCCTTAGACACACAAAGAGATTCGCCCGATTGGTTAACATATGTCTATGGTTTTGCGTGGACGGCAGCTGAAGTCCGAAAGTACACTCTTCACTTGACTTTTGCTGGTGCTCTCAGTGAGCGATGTTCATGTTCACTCAGGTCCTATGCTGACATTTGTTTTTGCCATTGAAATGTATGTAGTCTGTCACAAGATAAAATGAGGTGTAGCCGTACGAAAATTGTGCCACTAGTTAACACATCTCTGTCAGATACATTCTTTACTCTCAATTCTTCTGTTTGTATATGCCTGGTTATTATAACATCGTCATAAAAGATAGTCTTAACGCGATGGGTGGCGGCGTCGCTTTTGGGTTTCTAAATCTTTGAACGTCACTCCTGATCCAGATATTTTAATGTGGGAGATCCAACTTCACACAATAAACTTTTATTTGCTGTCGTGCATAGGCCATCCAATTCCCCGGCTTTCCTTTGGACTAAATTTCAAGAAAGTTTCGATCTTGCAAAAACAAAAACCCACGGGTATTGACAATATCATCATAACGGGCAAATTTTAACCGTTATGATGATATTGTTCATGCAAATAAGTTTATATTAAATCGGAAAAGCTCCTAAACATCGTTAATATAAATGAAAAACATAAAAGTGGTTGAAATAGGCAATTTTTCATGATAAAGGGTTCTCAAAAGGGGATAATGAGGTATAAGACTGTAGGGAACACACACAAAAAAAGACAGCTGCTTGTGTGTCGTACCTCGTGTTTCTTTTGCTGGAAAAGCTATACATAGAATGAAATTTAATGTCAGTTCCAACCAACTTCCGCAATAACCTCTACGGTGTCTTTTTTCACTTTCTGCGCCTTATGCATGTGACAGTATCATCAAGGATTTACAAGTGCACGGTCTTTTAGTCATTTTAATATTGATTCTGTACCAATTAGAAACAGACTGCAGCTTTAATAGATTAATGAATCAATGGATACTTTTGATATCACGTAGTTACAAAACGACAAAATTCGTTGCCTTGAAATAAGTGCAATCCTAAATGGATGCTGGTAAAGCCAGAAACATTCACGTGAAAAAAAAATTTAATAAGATTTTAAAGGTTGTCTGCATTTGTTATTAATGTTTATGGCTGAAATGATAAGAAAGGGAATTTAAATATGTCATTATTTTGGTTGTCTTATTGATAGCATATTACATACGTACGAGCAAGCCATAAAAGAACCAAGCTACATGAATTTAACGACTAATTCGAGGAAGGTCTTTAAACTTTAACGCAATTTCATAACACTTTGGTGTTATGTTGTTCAAATAGACATTGTTGTGATATTTTGTGAATAAATACATTTTTCCCCCGACGATAAAGTCGGAATGAAATTGATCATCTCAGAAATAACTCACAGTGCACGTCACAACGAAGGTCTCAATTTCAAAGGGAGAGTACTTGACTTGTCACTGGTTCTTCTATGGTTCACTTTATCAGTTTTGGTCGAGAGCAACAAACAACAAACTCGTTCTTCCAACAAGAATCATGCAAGCTAAATGCCAAATTCCATTTCAAGTCAAACCCGTTGCAATGCCTGTATCAAGTCACATATAAACACCTTTGCCTGTATTTATGCAATCCATAACATTTCTGGGATGAAAGGAGAGAGAGGAGAGACAGGAAGGAGAGAGAGGAGAGAGAGAGAGAGAGAGAGAGAGAGAGAGAGAGAGAGAGAGAGAAAATGGTCCAGCCAGATATAAGGCTGCTGATTTCAACGGGACAAACCCCCCCCCCCCCTAAATTGAACCAATCCGACAAATCACCAAAGCGAGCCACACGTCCTCCCACCCACCCACAATTGGTTTCTAAATAATAACAATAACATTTTTTACGAACTAAGTTCATTTTTTTAAAGGAAAGTACAATGAATATGTATGATATATAGATGGGTGTGTTTCACCTGTGCTGGTTAAAGAGATTTCTTCATTTTATATCTGTGGATTGTCCCCACAATCCATTAATACATTCTGAATGAATTCTAACAGACCGGAGGTATATAAGTTATGCTCATTGGTAGATTCTTCTAAGTCGGATTTGATATGGGAGGCTCATTTAGGTGACAAGAAACCCCGCTAGATAACATAGAGGAATTACAAATCAATATTCTGAATAGTTGACCGGAAATACCAAAAGACGTGTGCGATCAATATCTTGATGTTTTGGGAGGTTTCAGTCCATTCTTATTACTAATCTGTCGGTGAGAGTTTTGATTTGAGTTGCTTACAAAATGCAAGCTTTGTCGGAACACAAAGATAGAACAGCTTAATCGTCATTAAGTTGAATAACCCATGCCTGGGATCAATAGAGTACAAATTTATGAAAGATGGTTTGCAGTTTCTTAGGTACACAAAGCATTTTATGAAGAGCGATTATGCATTTGCATGCTAGAGAATGTTGTTTAAGTTCATGTTGATATAAATTCTCATTTTATTCTCTGTTTATATATATATATATATATATATATATATATATATATATATATATATATATATATATATATATATATATATATATCTATGCACATAATTTTTTCGCGCATTCTTCAATTAACGGTCGCTTTCGTTTGTTTGTTTATTAATAATCACAAGTTTAATAGACCAGCCCGATCTAGTGCAGGTAAGGCATCATTTACGAATGACTAATACGATGACTAAGAAACAGAACTCTCCAAATTTTTGAGAGGGAAATGTTATAAGATAAAATGGATTGGATAGTTGATATTGCTGACGCAAGTAACAGTGTAACATTTTAAGACATGAGCATTTGCCTGGGTTAAATGTCAAGTTGCATTCATAAAGGACTAATATGTATGGTATATGCGACTAATTGATTTATTTGTTTATACATTTACCTACTTATTCAATTTGACATTGGCGTTCCAGCGTGCACGTAGGCAGAAATTAAATTCCAAAAATATGGAAATGTCTGGGACCTTTCTCGACGTATTTGTAAATATGCTTTGGCTGCCACCTGGCGGCGAAGTAGTAATATGCTCTGTCAGAAGCAATTCACGAGTCAAGCTGACGATATTCTTTTGGTATGCATAGTTCGAAGTTGATCTGTGCCCGCGGATTCGATGTTCGTTACAGTTGGTAAAACTCATTCGATAAAATATGTTGGAAGCAGGTAGGTCATAACGACACTTTTGTAGAAGCATGGTTATGAAATCAAGACGTTTGGGGAAAAAAGTCAACATGCTTGAAGTCTTTCTTATTTGTGCTGATACTGGTTTTTTGGTTTTAAAGTACACACCGAAACATATATTCCATACGCCAGCATGTGAGACGAAATAGAACTCACCGAAAGCAAATGCAGGTGTGAACATTACCGGAATTGATGTACATCTCACCGAAAACAAATTCAGGTGTGAACATCAAATTTGTTTGAAGTTCGGAAAGCATCGCGCAGTTCGTATCTGCACACGTTGAACCTATTTCCATTTGTTGCAAGATCCAAGTGACCTTTCCCTTGAAAAGCCGCCAAAATCGACCAATGGTGAAATGTTACCTACTGCGATGTACATGACAAATTTCAAGCTAAATTGAAAATAGTCCAAACGATACTAGAAGACGATACCTGCGAAGACAATATACACCAGGACAACTTTCCTTGCCGTAGATCTGACGTCAAACACCTGGCCACGGAAATCTGATCGTCCAATCTTATTCCTTTTTCGGCAAATCACTTAAGAGCCCCCGCATGTATGTTGTCATCAGCCTTAACGTTTGTGCTTAAATTTATGTTTGCTAGAAAATATTTTGCTGAGATTTTCATGTGAGATTATTCTTGACAGCACGCCCTGGGTCAACAGCTAGTCTCATGACTCAGCCTTACTCTCACCAGGCATGGGTTAAGCGGTCTTAAATCAATGACAAAAACTTAATCGTAATTCGTGGTGTCACAGAAAACACATGTTAAATGTTGAGTCTCTTAAATCCTGATAATCAATCTGTGACTTGATGTAATTTGCTAATTTTGCGATTTGAATGTCAGCAATCAAATCCTTTTCACTGTTGCAATAGTACAGCTGAAGAACTGGGGAAACATCTAATAAAAGAAAAAAAATCTTCGCGCTTGAGGATATTTTTTTTTTCTGGTGCCATTCAGTACTGTCTGCCCTTACATTGCTAGACGCAAAATCGGGAATTCTGTAGCAAGAAAATTTTGATTGAAGCCCATTTGTGCCATTTAGGGTCATTGAAGGTTTTATTAGTCTTAAAATAACAGCATAAATGGACCAAATCTACTTTTTACCGGAAAAAGGTGCTTTAAGCCCAGGTGTGTAAGAGAATATTATATGTTATCCAGTTTAAGGAATTTTCCATCAGTCTTATTACATGGTATCAATAACCTAAAATTAATATTTATTGAAAAAAAAAATCTTCTTGTTGCGCGTAGGAGTTTAAGGGAATAGTATATGCTTTTTAGTTTGAAGAATGTTCCATAGATGATATTTCCTGCTAACAGATGGTCATCAGGCAGAGAGCAACTGGATTTGATGCTTGCTCGGAGGAACGGCAAATGACTTAGCCCTGCTCAGGTTTATGTACGCTCAGGCGCCGTGTGAATATTATTTAACAATTAGTACATGTGTAACAAAGATGAGAATTTAACGAAAAACACCACGAAGTCTTGTACATGGCAAAAAGGGGGCAATGGATCGGTAAGTAAATTGAAGTCCAGACCAATTATGTCTGTCTTACTCGTTTTTCGATTTGATTCGGAAGTTTTTATTTTACCACCAACTGTTATAACAGTTCGATTCCATTATGCTGCGTGCAAGAGCTTAGGTCTATTTATATCCAGCCATTATTTCCAACCAGGCAAAAGGCCTTTTTCGTACACCGTTTCTCTGCGATGTTAACAACAACTGCCATGTTCAGCCACCTCTGACCCGCTGCCTTCTTTCGCTTAAGATTCCAGTGGAATTGACTCCGTTAACAGCAAAGAAGGAACTGAGAAAATTTGTTTCAATATTTAATGCAAAATGTAAATGATTTCTAGATACTGAGCTTCCAAAAAGATGGGTTGAAGATTGGACTGGTGCCTTCAAAGAGATTTCCTATTCTGAACGAGTTTACAACTTTACATAAACATCTCTAGCCATTGTAAATTATGGAGTTTAAAACTGAATGTTTGTACCCTTGGTATAAACATATTTTATTTGTAAATACAATTGGCCGACAGGCTCACCAGCCTATATTAGGGCCTCTTGTACATTTATAACTGGACAACATAAAACAGAAAAATTGTACCCTTCGCTTTAGAAAAAAATCATGTAATTTATTATACTGTGATAATAGCCTGGGCAAATGCCATACAAGCTATTATAACATGCGTTGAACGTGGAATAACCAAAGAGGTAAGGGAAATGGAAATCAAGTGTTTTATCTAAGAAACTAAACACATCTGTTGTGGTAGAAAAGTGAAAGCCAATCGAAAAGTTCTCATCTTTCAACAAGACTTTTTAGCTGACGGCACAAAATTTACATCACAATTTCGGTACTTTCGGCGTTAAGAGTTTTATAATCATGTTTTCAAGTGCTGCTATTAGCATGGAATAGCTGCTCCAGAGCATGTTACAGACAGATGTGAACAGACGAAAGATAGGGAGGTAAACATACAATCATGTCACTCCGGCATTGACCCTTTATTATTCCAGACGCGGTGCACATATTGCAATACGATTGCATGCCCTCAAACAGTGTATTCTACGGAGGCCCTAAGGGGACATGCCCGTGAATAAAAACCATTTTATTTTCTAAAAATAATGTCCCTTGCGGCTCATGGAGGATTCAACTGTTACAAATAAAGAGCATTGAATGTGACAAATAATCTTACGTACAGGTGATACCAAACAAAATAGTCAGGTTTTCATGGGGTGGGTGGGGGGGGGTGGGGCGGTAAAGATAAGTCCATTTAGCAAAAAAAATAAAGTCCAAAACACACAGCGGTGACCTCAATTTGGGCGGCGCGTTAATTGGACAAACATACGTGTGGGACAACAGTTGAAATTACAACCATTTTTGGGAGGTGTAAATGCTAAAAAAGTAGAAGTGATTGATTTCAAGTGGTGATTCACCATCTGATTTAAATGGAAGCCAAAAAAAAAAAAAAAAAAAAAAAAACCCTTGCATGAACTGTGTAGGTCCCTGAATAGGAAGGGCAATGTCATTTATATTATTTTAGGTTTGATGTGGTTTCATTGCTTTAAGGAATTCTGTAACATTCTCATTGACGACCTTTGGCTCGGTCAACAGTTTTTCCTCACGTTATGGGTGTTTTGTGCCGAATAGCAACTTGTTGACCCGGGTTATTCTGGTGACGTCTGCAGCTATACGTATGCTGGTATTTGAACGAAGGGTCGTTATGCAAAGAGAATGAATATGGTATCCCTATATTAGCTACGTCTAAGCACTCCAACATCTGTCGAAATTGGCAATTAAATAGTTAACCCAACCTGAAGGGAATCGTTTCATGTGCTGCCACTTCCTACCTACAGATGTAAGATACAAGGTTAACGGCTGCCACAAACATGCCATCAATCAATGATGCAACTGTATCTTGTAATTCTGCACAACGCAGTGAGCATTCACAGTGTGAGATATTGCGCGCAACCTTTACTTTTGATTATAAACATGTTTTTTTCTCTTACACCCAGAGCACACACCCGATAATATCAATACACTACATAGGGTAAAGTTTCAAACTAACAGAGATCTTTTAAAGATCTTCAGCTACAGTTGCCGGATAGCCGGCTTCATTATAACATAGGCGTATTTATACATGTCACAAACACTATTAGCCAGCTATTTGACCTAGCTATACAGAAAAAAAAATCAACTCAACAAATTAAATTTTCAACATAATATGTTGAGCATGGTGTGTGTTTTACAACTGAGTGAATGGCTTGTTAAAGCTTTCTGCATTCCCAAGTTGTTACTTTTATCAAAACAGATCATCAGGCCCTGCTCAATACCTGACTCGCCATGTCACCCCGCCCCTGTCAAGTCCTTTGCCGTAAACTAGAAGGTAACACAGGGTCCCCCAACATATGAATACCTGCTGCTGACGGGGGCCACCTTTCTATTTTAATATTGATATCCTACAACAGTTTGGCTGCACGTTTAATTGGGTTGGCTGAGCGGCGATACCCTCACCTTGCACCACTCTGACCAGAAAATCAATCGATAAAATGTTTCTACACCCCTGACTCAGCATGACACTTTTCTTCGTGCTCTCTGGTGCTCTTTTCTTTCACTTCACAATACGATATGGAGTATATGCCTACAAATGTGTCATGGGAAGTGATCTTTAAAGGCTTCGCCGGCTTCATGCAAATCCACAGATTGGAATGAAAATGCGGGTGGGGGTCATGTATGTTCTGATGCTTTACGCTATCTTATAGCTGGAGATATTATCCAATGGTTCATGAACTACGAACGGCGTTATATGTATTGAGAATTGTTACATGTATTAATCAATCTGAGCAATTGACAAATGCCTGGGGTCACTTACAGTTGCTATTAGTTCGCATGTTTATTCTTGGCTATATGTGCGATGCCTTAAATCACTCTTTGCTGGATCCTATTGTGAAGAAAAATGTCCCGTGCTTTTAATGTCATAGAGAAGAATAGGCCCTGGCTGATGTGATATCTGAAGTCAAGAGCATTATTTATACCAGGATCGAGTTTATACTCACAAAAAGGTGGGGCTTCAAGAAAAAACTGCAGTGTAAACCATTGAGTCTGTACAGTAAAGGATTTGATATGTATATACAGTACTTTTGTCTGCACTGTTTGTTGGACTTTTTAGATGCTCCTGGGGGTATTTGACTGCCTGAATCACTTTAAGATAATGTGTACATTAAAAAAATTGTGAGTATATATTTCGATCATTGGGCTCCTTCTACTGCAATGAAACATTATGTGTCTCACAGAGTCGTGTCTCCGACAACTTTACGTATTTAACAGTACGTGTCGTGGTGACTACTATCCCTATGCTATCCTATGCATTCTAACATTTACATAGGTGATCTTAGTTTAAACTCATATATATATTTATATATATATATATATATATATATATATACATATATGTACCCATTTGTTTGTAGACGATCTGCTGTTGCTGTTGTTTTCTCCTAATGTGAAGCAACTGAAACATTTGGCGAATTTTTGTGATTATTATAGCAAAAAGCTTGACATTTTTACAATGATAAAAGGTCTGCCGTGATGTGTTTTCAATGTAATCAAACCCTCCTTTATACCCAGTAAAAGTGTCCTAGGATATATAGATTTTATAACCTCAATTTCAAGGCATGTATGGCTTTATCTAGTTAGTTAATACGGCAACCACTGGTATCAGGACCTACATCGTGGCATTGTCTATTAAAGGTGGACAATATTGGTGCCAAACATGATTGAATGCACCACAAGGCAAGGCAGGAAATTGTCCCATTGGCAGAACAAGCTATTCAGCTTAGGAACTTTATTGAACTTCTGTGGCAGCAAAGCACAGTGTCTAGGCTAAATCTGGATTAGGTAGACTCTATGCGTTATTGCAAACCCTGGCAGGAGATATCGTGCATCAGATATGTTTGTTCGCAACAGATTTCCAAGCTATGATGATATTACAAATGAAAACAATCGCTGATCCAAATAAATCTGTTTCTGAGGTAAAAGGAGCAAAATGTGAAACAGATGTATATAAATTATTGCTTTGAATTGTATAAAATAGACAAACGAAAAGTAATGCCAAGTGTTGTCTACAATGTACACCTTGCCCGCAGTAACAATAAACCAGTCCTATGTAAGTGAGCAGTCAACCTGCTGCGACCGGCCCATCCTTAGCCTTGCTTGAATAATAGTCGGATATCTCTGATGGCCAACATTGCAAACTTTAATCTAGTAAATTGAACGATGGGCTTTCGAATCCACATGCCTCTTAAATTCTTTGAGAGAACTTGAGTTTCAAATATTGAGCGGGAGCTGGATCCAAAATATCGTGATAGTGGGAAAATTGAGTTTTTAAATAAAACTGTTATAGCTGCTACTTCAGGATGGTTGTAAGCTTGTCTTATTTTATGTCTAACCTGGTTTTGATGCCAAATAAATCTTATCAACTAAATAATCAGGAGCTAAGCTATGGGTAATTCAGCACCTTTGGATTCACCGATTTACTTCTTTACATTCAGCCAGTGTTTGAAGAAAGACTCGTTTCTTTGTATAATTTATCATTAGAAAAAGTTAACATGGTACTTAAAATGACACAAGCGGGATCCAACCGAATGGTTTATGATCTTTCTGAGTCACCCTGTGTGCTGTCATCCCAGACCATACTACCATACTTCATTTAAGGTCGAATGAAAATTTGTATATGTTTTCAGTAGTTCTTATATCTAAAAAGTGTTGTTGACTTCTCATGATATTAAGTTGTTTGCATGCGCTAGCCATAATGAGATCAATGTGGTCATACCATTTTGAGCTCAAAACACAATACTTACCCTTAGGGTTCATGTTAGTTGACGTGCTCTAAACGGTGATTTTGAAAAAAGGCAGGGTAATAAACTTCATTTATCTTCCAAGATACCATTACAGCATGCATTATGAAGGCGTTGATTGTTATCATCCAACCAATAGAACAAGAATCAAGTAAGAGCAAGTCCTTATTTCAAATAGCTGCAGTTAGATTGGGATTATCGACAGTAAGATATACTTATGGGTCCTCAGCCGAATGTTTAATTTTTGGAGTGGACGATATCCACGGTATCGTTAATGAATTTAAGAAATATCAGAGAGACAAGTACAGAGCCTAGAGGTACACTAACATTAAAAACAAACCAAGTGGAAGCTGTACCTTTGATAACGACTCTTTGACGGCAATTAAAAAAGTTTTTAAACCATTTAAGCAACGAGTCTGAAATTCCGTTACGCTTCAGTTTAAATAGCAGGCCTTGGTGCCAAAATCCGGTCAAATGCTTTATTGATGTCCAAAAAAGAGTATTCGAACCTCTATTTGGAGATCAACAACACGTGGAGATTCGTTGCGAACGGACAACAATTAAATCCCCAGATTAGTTAGGAGATAAATATAGGTTTTGTCAAAAAGGGTGGAGAAGAAGAAGAAGAAGAAGAAGAAGAAGAAGAAGAAGAAGAAGAAGAAGAAGAAGAAGAAGAAGAAGAAGAAGAAGAAGAAGAAGAAGAAGAAGAAGAAGAAGAAGAAGAAGAAGAAGAAGAAGAAGAAGAAGAAGAAGAAGAAGAAGAAGAAGAGAAAAATATCTTTGAAGACAACCTTGTCCATCACTTTTCCAACATAGCTTAACAGAGCGGTGGGTCGGTAGTTATTATATTAGTTTGCATAACCCTTCTTATGCAGAGGTGGGACATGGGTCTGTTTCCAGAACAAAGAAAAAAGTTCTTGACGCAAAGACAAATTGAACAGTCCTGTTAGTGAGTCACTAATAAATGGCGCCCCCTCTCGCTTTAATTTTGCACTGTGTTCGTCAGGGCCGGTGGCCTTTGTGCCATCATGATTTTCAAAATACCTAAAAACTCTTTACGATTTATCTGAATTGAACTAAGAAGCACCTGTGGTGGAAATTTGTCTGGCAGTGCGGGGGCTCTGGTTTTGTCGATGTTCCACTGGTCGAGGAAACTATAATGAAATAATTCAGCTTTGGAGAGAGTGTCGGTAATAGTATGATTGCCGTGAAGTAATGATGGAGCAGCCGAGGACTTATTTTGACTTTAAAAAGCAATTGAGAGAACGCCAGCATGCTTTATTCCTTTAATGCGTATTTTAGATGAAGCCCCCTTTTATAATTATGGTGTTCGTCTGCTAACTTTAATTTTTCTTTGCATTGATTTAGGATCATAGTGTAATAGTTCCACAAATGTATGCCATATTTTTCATCTTTGGCGTTGTATGTGCGGTAAATTTATAGCCTTGTACAACAGAGAAAGGACTTAAACCATGGTAAGCCTAGCGGACGTACTGCAATATAATTTCCTGCGATCGTCTCCTTTGCCACTTGAATGAATAGTTCAGTCCAGTTATCACAGCAAGCGCCAACATTTTCCGCATTAAAGCAGCGTCCCTTTTAGCTTGGTTTGAAGACTCAATAAATATATCTTATCTGCTTTTTATATTAACAAATTTATCGACAATATGACGCGGCCTTTTCTTGGGCATACTTGAGGCAACTACAGAGTGATCACAATTGGAAACAGGCGACAAGAGAGAATGCCTTTTAATAAAAGCAGATATATTTAAAATAATTTGACCTGGCTTGCTTATTTTTAGAACCAGCAGAGGTATCGAAGCTTGAGTTTAGATAGCCAGTGATAATGATGTTTGTACATTGCTAATTTTAGCTAAATCTATATTATCTTGTTCTTTGCTCCCCCAAAATATGTCATTGCGTTAGGTGGCCTGTAAACGGTGCCCAGTAAACATATTAGTTGCGAACTGACCTTAGTTCACAAAAGCTCTATATCTAGTACCTACAAATTGGGACGACGAACGACAATAAACTGTATGCGTACAAAGTGCGCCACACCTACAACAAGACTACTGGGGCAGTCTCCCCGTATAATATCGTGATATCCTGAGATTGTAAGATCAGAATTGGGGTGTTTTGTGAAAGGACATTTTTCCCGAGAGTCCAATAATGTCGAAGTCGGGAGCAATGTCAGTCTAGTTGTATGTAGATTTAAGCTTCAAATATGAAGATGGCAATGTCTGATATCATAAACGTCACTTGGAGGACTGGAATTTCAGTAAAAAATTCGCGATAAAAAGAGTAACATCAGAGAAACTCGTAATAGGTATACACTAAAATGATGAACTCATTTATGAGCTTAGAGAGTGGAAATATAATACATGAAAATTCGAACTCTCAGCCTGCTTCGATAAGTTGCTCGCTGAACATTGTAAGCACAAATTAGATATGTAAATAAATAGAGACTTTGCGACAAGTAGGCACCGTGGGCCCTAGTCCCACAAAATGAGATACTCATCCGTGGTTCAGGATGGCTGCACACATAGAATAGAAATTCATCATTGTAACAGTCCTAATAAACCATATTATGCAGAAAAGAATGGTATAAACAAAATACCACATGAGTCCAAAAATTGCAAGTAAGCACATCTTTAATAAAGAAAATAACATAGGCTGGGTGTGACACAAAGTATATACATTAATGCACATCCAGCCACAAAGCCACCAGGAACACATGTATAAAAATGGATGTAAGATTATATAACTGACTCGCCCAATACAATCGAATAGAGCAACACGTATTGCACAATGATTGACCCTACATTAAGACTTACGTAAATACAGATAGCAGAGTAAGCGTAAATGGTCAGCTTGGTAGGTAGTATGACTAAACTAATGCTTAACTCAAAAAGCATGAAACGAAAGATCCCACGTAACACAATGAAGTTTCAGGTATTAATGTGTCCATTGCATAAAGAAAAGGATAAGGTGTGGTCTTTCTATTTCATGTATATATATATATATATATATATATATATATATATATATATAGATACATTCTGCACCTTACCTGGTACTATCAGCATTCGTTGTTTATGTAATATCTAGTCTTATATTCTATTTCAAATGCGTCCGTATTTAATCATTACTCCCTAATATACCTTCAACATGTAACTGTCTGAAATAATATATTGAATTCAAAAATGCAAATGGAATGCATATTCAAGTAACGGATGTGCTGTGGTACAAATAAATACTAGTATCTTTGGTGATTTTAGGAAGGTGAAAAATATGTTCATAAAGCAAAATCGTAAGGATCGCCTTTTAATGTGCAACGGTCCTTATGGTGCTTTACACTAGATCAGTGGACATTGCAAGTCATAGACAAAGATCCGGTACTTTGCCAATGGATTTCCGAAATTCATTCTTTTTACTTTAGATTTTAAGCAAGGTGCTTTACTTTCAGATTAAAATCCCAGAACTGGTTATTAGGGCTTATATTCATTCGTTTACAAAAGAAGTTTACCAAGTATGAAATGTTTCTACGGGTAATATTAACTCTGTTATAAGTGGTGAGTATTGTAACGATTTCTTTTAATCTGACGAAAGGCGTAATATCTTTATGCCATGTGCGAGGAAGCAAGACTGTAGATCAGCATTGCCAAGTTGTGCTAACGAAAATGATCATTAATATCACTAAAACCGTGGAAGTAAAATATGAAAAATCAATTGAAATCACGTACGGAAACCCAATGACACTTATTCAGCAAAATCTGAAAAAGTATGTTTTTAATGTTTTTTTGCCCTGATGACGCAGCGGCAAAAACTGCAAGACTGACATCACTTTCTATGCTTAACTCTGTATGGTGACTCATTAGTGCCAACCCAATGTTCGTTTTAATTTTATCGCGTAACTACGAGGTACCTATCTCGTAATTTTTAGTTAACATATCTTATTCATTATTCAAAATCATGATGTAGAACTTTTCTGCTTGGAAGGTACACTTGTACGAATGTTTCATCCAACCAGAAGAGTTCCTCATCCTGTGGTAATTACAAGATACTATCTCGTAATTACCAGATAAACGAGTCGTATTTAGGAGATAGTTGACTCAGTAATGTTTTACTGATGAAATACCAAACAATATATAGATTTCATGTCATCTTGCAAGTGCATTGGGATACTTAGAATCAATTTAAATATCGCTAATGTGAATGAAGTCACGACGTCATATAGGGTTTTAAAACATTTCTGTTATTAATTTTTATTGCTGTAAATTGACAAGCAAGTCACAGCAAGTCACGTAAGGCTTTCCGTTTTAAATGCACCTCCAAAGTGGCAAAAATCAGCAGGCCTTTCCACGGACATGTACAGCATAAAATAAAACTTGATGTATTTAGAATTAAGACAGACGGCACGCAAGGCTCCCCCCAACTGTTAGCCGCCCCTTCCATGGAAATATAACAGCATAAAATAGAATAAGCAGCATTTAACGGAAAACCAAAACAATCCCCCCTCCAAAAAAAAAAAAAAAAAATAATAATAATAAAAGAAAAGAAAAAAAACGACAGAATAAAAGAAGCAAAATAAAGTGAAAAACAACAAGAAAAAAACCCACAAAAACAACACTAAATAGAAAAATAAACAGACAAAATGAGTGTGTTTATTTGAAAAACCTCGGTGTTTTCTGCATTTGTTGTTTTTTTAATGTGAAAAAGCGATGTCTTACATCTGTACCACATTGCTTGGACACAAAATATCTTCAATATTTCTTTCTTTCTCATCTTTAACAACTTTATTAGGCGTGGATTGAACGCATTGTTCAGAGCTTGCGCCAAAGACAGCTATTAAATCATTCTTATTTTGCCGTTGGAAAAGGTTAAGATCTACGCCCTTTTGCAGTGAAACTGACATTCCTATGGAGCGTATCACAACATCAAGCTAAAGGTCAAATTTGACTTTCAAATTTCGATTTCACATGTCAGTAAAATACCGCTCTCAACATTTCCATTCTTCTTAGCTCTGTGGGGTCTCTGTATTGTATAGAAAACAATCGATACCAGTACAGCGGAATCTCCATATTAAGGCCAAATAATAGACAAAGGTGGTGTCTTAACACGGTGGTCGTCGTCGTGATGGTTTCAGCGTGCATGAGATTCTGAACGGGTTATATAGCATATTTGTTCTACTTAGTGTTTATTTATGCTAAATATCTCATAAAAAGAGTCATTTCTTACATAAAGGGTCTGGTGGCTGAATTGATACATCTTGCATGCAATTAAAATGCATCATCTGCTTGGATCTGGTCAATATATGTCTCACTAATTTAACAGGTTATCAGCGATATGAGGGTGGATCAGGGAATCAAATGTTATGTTTAGGTTAGACTTTTGTACTACATTTTCAAGGGACGTCAGCTGCATGTCAAAAGGAATATTTATTTTATTTAAGGATAAAAAAAATAATGGGACTCTAAATTGGTGGTCTTTATAAATGAATGGTCTGTTCATAGAGGTGGCCTTAATTTGGCATTCTTGTATTATATTTGAAACAACATTGCCCTGACCACGGGCAGAAAATATAATCATATATGTCATCTGCAAAGGGAATGAGTGACACAACCGAATACACTTAGGAATTCATGACTGTGTCATAACCGGTCTTCTTCTTCTTCTTCTTCTTCTTCTTCTTCTTCTTCTTCTTCTTCTTCTTCTTCTTCTTCTTCTTCTTCTTCTTCTTCTTCTTCTTCTTCTTCTTCTTCTTCTTCTTCTTCTTCTTCTTCTTCTTCTTCTTCTTCTTCTTCTTCTTCTTCTTCTTCTTCTTCCTCTTCTTCTTCTTCTTCTTCTTCTTCTTGTTCTTCTTCTACTTCTTCTTCTTCTTCTTCTTCTTCTTCTTCTTATTATTATTATTACATTTTATTTTGTCAGTTTTTTTCTTGTCTTTGTGTTTTTGGTGTTTTTATTTTATGTTTTTTTTTAGTTTTTTTTTTTAAGGTTTTGCTTGTTTGCTCGTTTATTTTCTTTTTTGTCACTTAAGTAACATATGTCATAAAGACTCTGATATTACGACTATTGGCTTGTCTTGCTTGTTAAGTTTTCAATTAAGTTTTAAATAATGTGCCACCAAGAGAAGTTACTTCCACGTTGGTGTTACAAAATATGAATGTTCTCCAAATGAAAAGAAGCAAACCCGTACGCATTTCTGTGTGTCGCAAACATAAAAAAAGCAAAAAGTCTGTTATAACACCCGAGTTTCTGTCATATTGGAAGTGCATCGGCAAGTATATACCCAAAAAGCCAAGGCGGCACAACGTATCGTTAGCGGACAACCAAAAGACTTGCATGCTCAAGAGACCAATCTCCATGTTTGCTCCACCTCACTTGATCTGCCCTTTAGCTACATGATCACTGCTTTGGCGCTGAAAAAGTGACTCAATCTCTGATTGGGGTCACTAAGTTATGACGAAAATAGACCATTGTCTAACAGAGCACGAACAGAGTATATTGCCAAGATAGTAATTATCAACTTCCTGATTGATTCACCAGTCCACGAGAAGGGAGACGGTGCATTTGTATTACCCCAATTATAAATCGTGTAGCGCTACGGCACACCCCTATGTACTGGACAAAATACTGAGCATGATCGGCTTTGGGGCATACAAAAGACTAAATCGCTGGTGTTTCCACGTTTATTCCTAAAGTTTCACCCTTGAAATTTCCAGTAAAGCTTTGGCAGTCTTGCTTCTGAGAATTTTGAAACTTCCTATATCTATGATTCTCAGAACTTACATTACAGCACGTGGGTTGGTTTAACCTTCTGGTACCCAATGCCTGGCAAACTAATCCAATTATTTTTTATATTTTTTATTTTTATTTTTTTTTAGAAAATATGAGACTTTTTCAGTGCTTTGTGGAGCAGCAGTCCATTTATATTTAAGTTTCAGGCGCTTGAAGATCAATTTTGTATTGATCAAAGGCAGTTGCAAGTTGAATTGCAACATGTGTGGTGGGAATAATCATAGAATGAATCAACATTTCAAATATGGTTTTTCTTTCGTGAGTATGATACATTGTTGATACAAGCTGACATTATGGAATATTTGGTCTGGTCAATTGATGTGGTTAATTCGAGTGACCAGATATTTTACATCAGTCTTTATAATATTTCGGTGTGGGCGTCATCCTAACAGGCACAAAGCACAAGGAACACACTTTTGAAAGAAAATATGCATGGCATGACTTCAACGCCCCCCCCCCAAAAAATAATAATAATCAAAGCCAACAATCCTTTGCGTCATAAAATCACCACTGCACATTTCTAGACCACGAAAATTGTTTTAAAGCAGCCTACTTCATGACTGTTATAGCAATCTTACGTTTAGATGAATTTTTGAGCGGGACAGGGGTGCACCAAAGATAAGTGAATATTCGCCACCCATACCGTATCTCAAACATACATGTAAGTGTGTGTGTTTATATATATATATATATATATATATATATATATAAACTTACATGTATGTTTGAGATACGGTATGATATATATATATATATATATATATATATATATATATATATATATATATATATATATATATAAACACACACTTACATGTATGTTTGAGATACGGTATGGGCGGCGGTTGACTATCGAAATAACTATGCAAGGCGGGGCCGAAAGGCTGTCACGATAAATCACCATGCCCATTGGAGGTTGCTGTTAGAACTGCGACTCACTTCGCTATCGGTAAAATTCACGTTCATATGCTTGTATATATATATATATATATATATATATATATATATATATATACATGCGTGGACTTTGGGCGGACTAGCAGATGGGTTTCTTTGTCATTGTGTTAGTGAAAAGTATTACCGGTGGGTGTTTTTGAACTGTAGTTTTTAGGTATCTACCTGAGGTTATTGTCAACCCAACTGTATTGGTCAACTGCCAGCTATGGAGCTAAGTGCTCCGCACACCAGATGTCGCTCTGTGGTGGACGACAGCAGGTTTGTTCATTTTGGTTCATCTTTTTGCGGTGTCGATTTTGGTTTCAGTCCACAAGAAAACTTGTTGTCTAGTAACAGCACTTTTGTGAATTATAAACGTAATATCTGCAATGACGTCGAAAAAAACACAAATTATGAACCACGAATGATACAAGGTTAGCCATATCTTGAGACGCATAAGGATTTGATTAAAAAGAAATGTAACCGTAGCCAGTCACAGTGATGTGTGTTCTTTATGGCCGGTTTAGTAATTGAACATTTGCACACTTTGCATTATTCAAACCATATCCTGTCAGGAGGATGCTCTCATTTAATCATTTGACACCACGGAACACCGATAGCGCTATTATCACTGATTATGTAGAGACACCTCTTGGAGACACCGGATACTGTATATGCTTGACACACAGGTCGATGCTTGACCGCACATAATCCACGAGGCACGGCCTTCAGCCTTCAGGCACCTGCAGCGGGAATTGCCTGACGATACAAAATACTTCTGTCGCTGGACCAGGCATGTTTGATCTTGAACACAAACTATTATCACGGAGGACATAAATATCCAACTGCCATTTCAATCTGGCTAAACAAGCTTAGGAGTACTTAGGGATCGTGTCCCTTGTCACAGTTAACGTCACACGACGTAAGGGGGTGGGGGTGGGAGAGTCAACAGCTGTTGACGTTAATTTCCAGAAAGTGTAACAAAATATTAAAATATGCAGGAATAGTACTAAATGTGAATAAATCGGACATACAAGTCTGTTTTTTTTTTCTTCTTTCTTTTTCTTCTTCTTTGTACTACACAATGTTGAGTATCTTTAAGTTTAATAAAATTTTGAATGTCAACAGTAGGCCTAGACATGGATATGAAATAGGCTTTAAACCAGAGTTATTATAGGCATAAAGACATCATCCTCTGGATGCATTCCTAAAAAAAACGCGAACGATGTAGTCTGTTTACTCCTTATTGTTGGCTGTAAAAATAACGAAAAGATGTTATGCATGATTTGGTATACGGTATGTTTTATTGTGTAATTATAAAACACGTTCTTTTTTCGTTAAATTGGTACATGTACACGTAGTCCTATTAGCCATCGAAGTTAGAAATATTAGCAGGTATACAGGCCTAACACCAGTACAAAAATTTTTGGTCACACTTTTTAATTGTGCAAATTTTAATTTGACAACCGATGCTTTAATTTGCGTTATTTGCACGGCGTTCTCTAAATCTATTTATGTGGCCTGTTGCAAACCTGTGGGTTTGCAACTGGGCTACAGTTTTACATGCCTCGGTACAATTTGGAAACACACAGTGATACCATTGGGCAAGTTTTTAACCTTACTACGTTCTGCTGCCCGGGGCTGGGCCTTTGCAGAAGCTCCCTGCTGTTGGGCCCCTGCTAAAGCCAGTCGGAATGCTGCTTGACTACCGGTACATGAAGTTCTATGCAGTGCGCTATAATGCCTTCCCATTTTGGTTTTAGAGTGAAATTTGTAAAGTGGGCAGATTGAGTACCTCCCCTCATACGGAGGATGTGAGCACTCATCAGGCAATGTTTTGCCCTCTGCTATCCAATCCTTTTCTTCCAAATAGATGAGGTATTGGTCTGGCCAAGCAGGATCGGCAATTTAGTCCATGAGCCAGACTGAAAATTGGTACCATCTGAGGGCACCAGACGAAACCGTTGCACCTGCGTTGGTACACCTTAGGGTATAACAAAAATACATGATGGACTTTCCAGATGTCGAGCTGGAGCCCGTTATTGCAATTTTAAAATTTTATACCCAGACGGCCCAAAATGCTGTATATGGTGAATCCTGTTTTGTTACAGTTGGCCACTACATTATAATTATACTTGAAATATACATATTATGTTTGTATCCAGTTAACAGCTGGCACAATGAACTTCATGCGACCTATAAATACTAAATGAATCCACACGAGTAAAAAAAAAGCCACTATTATATCCACATTCATTGGATTTATTTATTTTTTTTTTTTTTTGGGGGGGGGGGGTTGCTGCGCTCAGCTTGTAGATCAAGTATTACATTTCTGTAATCTCCATACCTCACGAAAACATGGTCCAAATCTCTTGAAAAATGGTGCAAACATGCCTCTGGGTCATCCTTTGATCCCTGGATTTTTTTTGTCTTTGACCTTATTTTCAAGGCCACATCCTTGTGGAGGATATAACCGCTGGGCCTGCGGAGATTGTTCCTCCTTTGTAAGGCACACATACATCCGTGTGAAATTTCACATGCTTTGCATGTATAATCACACTTTCTTTATTTTACTATTTGGAGGTGATTATATACTGCATCCTGATGACTAATTTTTTTGTGACCCTCTGAAGGTCACACACTTGTAAGTAGATACATTTAGGATTTTTGTTATATAAAATTATATTTGAAAGGAGGCAAAACCCGTTTTAAGCACAGTTATCCACGGCATTTATTTCTATTCTTACCAGTCCTCTATCATGTATGGTGACCTATATATATATATATATATATATATATATATATAGTATAAAAGCAATTTTTGCGTTTCAGACGCGACCGGTTTCAGCATTTCAATGCATTGTCAAGCTCCATAACGCATAGATGTTGAAATTATATTCTGTCCAGTATGATCTTGACGTTATCGGTTGTTATTAATTTGCTATTATGCTTTAGAACTGTGCAGTTTTTCAGTGAATGGTACGGAATAGGACTTTCCTCTTAGAATATCGGACTTGATATTGTTCAAGCGGTACATCGGCTTACAGAATTCGATTTGTTAAGTTTCTCTTTGTATTAAATAGTGAAATCTATTAGCACAGAAGCGTATTATGACGTTCATTTATTACGTTACTTATGAAAATAGGCCTAATTTGTCCGAGATTACTTTAAATAATTAGTAAATTACACAATTCAGTCTAGGCCTTTTATTTACGTTGGAATATGAATTCTTTTTGCTCTCTTTCTATATCAGAATCATTTGACATCTGATATATGGGACATACAAAGAATTTAGGCACCTGATTAGAACAAGTATCAATATGTTCACTGAGCTGGATTTGCCGTGTCTCAGGCACCCGTATTTGCTGTCTGTGTACAGTCAAGCACCTGCATAATTCGTTGCCTGTAGATCCTATGTTCCTATCCTCATTGCATCCTCTACAGGCAATCGCATAAATCAAAGTTTACTCAAACAGTCCATTTCTGTTCTGATTTGAAAGTTTGGTAGCTTTCCTGTTGTGTCCAGCGAAATTGTGTCAGTAACTATCATGTTCATACAATTCTTAAAACGAGGAAGACCACATTTTTCGCTCCCGCCTTGACTGTCTGTCCTTGATTCAAAGTTTGCTCTCGTAAGAATTTCTTTGAAATTACGAGGCTGTCTTTGGCTTGAAATAAAATTCAGATTTTTAAATATTTCTCCAAGTGAGGGATCCATTTCCAAGATTTTAAGGATTTCACGTATTTGTGTTATTATCACTGGATTGTTAAGATTGTATCTTGTGATCATTACCAGATTTTTGTCGCCCCCTTGTTTTGTTTTGCTGTCCTTTCTTAATGATTCTTGTGTAACACATAAAGCTCGCTGAAAAGCCATTGAAATGGGTGAATCTGGGTAGTACCTGGCTTTTAGAAAATTTCTCAGTTCATCCAGACGCGTTGCTTTTCTATTTGTATTTTCTACAATTGTACAGATCCTTCTTGCTTCATTATATAGGACATTTGCCTTAGTGTGCTGTGGGTGACATGAATTGAATGGCACATACTGATGAGTATCTGTATTCTTGTAGTATATATCCAATAAAATCTTTCCATCCTTTTGAAGAACTTTCAAGTCTAAAAATTCTAATTCACATTGACTATATTTCATTTCATATTGAATACTTGGTACAAGCTGATTTAAAAATCGTGTAATTCTGACAGCGACTTTGTTCACATTATAAAACAGTCATCTAGATAACGTTTCCAGTTCTTTTTAAAAAAAAAAACATGGCAGAGATTCGGATATATTTCTAAGTTTTTCGTATAATAAAACTTCTAGATATCCAAGACTAAGCGTTGCATAAATTGGTGCACATTTAGTTCCCATCGCACAACCTTTTTTTTCTGTATGTAGTATTCTCTATCAAATCTGAGCACATTATTTTCTAATATTAGTGAAAGACCTTCCAGAATAAATTCTCTTGTGAAACGGTGATTTTTTTGTGTCAGGATATTTGTTCAGCCAGTATTCAATCGTACGCTTTCCTAACTCTTGAGGTATGTTACTATATAAATTAATCCCAATAAAACTGACGTAATACCGATCCTTGACTTGCACTCATGATACTTTATTGATGAAGCTGTATTGCCACGCATGTAGCTGTCGACATGTAATGAGTACGGTTTTTAAATTTTGTGAGTTCACTAACCCTACTCGTAATGCATACAGGTCCTGCGACGATTGGTCGGAATTTTAAATCTGTAGGTCGAATAATATGTACATACATACCATGTTGTTCATTCATAGCTTTTTTGATAATATTGGACTTATGCACTTTCGGTGAGTCGCATAAATTACTTGTTCTTGACTGCAAACCATCCAGATAATTTCTTTCTTCCGTTGTAAAGGTGGTACGATATTTGTCAATAAATTTTCTTAATTTATCACTCACTTTATTTTCTCTGTTTGGTTTGCATCGCTCATAAAATCGTTCACCATTAACTAATGATTTTATCTTTTCAGCATAATAATCGGTGTTCATAATGACAACTGCTCCTACCTTGTCTGCTTCCTTAATTATGATAAAATTGTCAGTTTGCAATTCATCCTCTTTAGTTAAATTATTTTTGTCGGTGGGTGAAGGTACTTTGTGGAGAGAAGGCGCAATTTTCTCAGTCTGTCAATACATTTTTCTAATGTCTCATTTTGACTTTTAGGAGGGGTGAAAGAACTTTTTCCTTTGACCAGTGATTCATCACATTCCTTATCTGTATTGTGGAAAAAATCTTTCAGACGTAATGTACGACAAAATTTAAAATAGCACACACTTGTTCTTCTGTGTCTTTTCTTGGTGTCGGTCTGAGTTTCAATCCCCTTTTAAGCAACTTTACTTGTCCTTGTGTCAATTGTTTACTTGGTAAGTTTATAATTTTAACAATAGATGTATTTGAAGTTAATATCTTCTTGGCTCCTGCTGTTGGAGGTATTGTTGCACTCTTTCTCCATCTGTTGTATCTGTGCTCTTTTTGGTAGGTGTCTCTTGCTTCTTTTGATTGCCTCTGGTTTGTTTGTGGTCTTTGTCCTGTTTGATTTGTGTCGCCTTTTTTGCTCTTGTAGAGGGCGCCATCGTGTATTTGGGCGTGGTCCTCTTTCTAAAAAAGGAAACTCTTCTTCATTTTCTACATTTAGGCCTAGTTCATATCTCTGACCTTGGTTTTGTCTGTCCAATAGGTCTGTGTCATGTTCAGGTTGAAATACTTGAAATCTATTGTATGTAGGAAGTCTACTTTTCTTCTGTTTTCATTCCAAGCTACCATTGCAAAAGTTCCTTGTATGTTGTTTCGAAAGGGTTCCATACATTGGTTAAACATTGACAAATGTTATTTGTCCTTAAATTCTGATGTCATGTCCATACAATGAACCTACAGCTATTGTACATCATATTTTGGTTTTGTAATATTTACAATCAAGAGTAATCTACATTCATTTCAACAACCTGCATCTAATATAGATAGGATTTCCATTTGACGACGTTGTGGTTTTAGGCCCATCCGCACCATCTTATTAGCACAAATAATTGACTGCACAGATGAATACACAGTATTGTATTGCAGATATGGCCCTATGTGGGTTATTGAAAGCATAGATGCTCCAGGTCCACCCTCTTCTTCCACTCCTCCCTCCCCCCCTACCGGGTATATTAGCACGGAAGCTTGACTGACTGAACGTCACGAGCGCCTGTGGAGTCAGGGGTTTCTGACATGCGTCTTGTACAATGGAAACATGAGAGAGTGTTACATTTCGTGTATACTAGTTGCCCCACATGCTTGTTTAAGTGCTCAGGGTACACTGGTTAATCTGAGTTCAGGAGAAAAAAAAAACCCGTCCAATTTCATGATAGTGACTTACGGCAAGGGTTCCCACTTTCACTTTATTTATATTATCTACAGATATGAGATCAATTAGGCCTGCGTTATCTGGGGCACATTCCACTTTAAATTTCACATTTGCGGCATGATAACCCTTTAGTGTATCATTATCCTTACGACCGCTATTGTCTTTTGCAGGGACTCTAGCGTCAATTACCACTAAATGGCGTTTTCCAGCAAATGTGACTTTTCTGGGGCCGTAAATAATCTATGTACGGACTTTTGCGACATTCCATGGCCTCGTAAACCAGGAACAGTTTTTCACAGCTGTTCTTGAATCATTCTAAGAGAAACTCCACAAGCTAGACCAGTCTCTTATCTCCTCCGATTGCTTGTAGCAAAGCCATTCTACTGCAGAAAATCCTGGGTTCTATCTATTATACATGGGAATTTGGAAACGAGTGAATGGGATGCAGGTTCTTTTGTGACTGGAAGATAGATAAATTTGTGTCTGAACACAATTATCATTTTCACAATCAATTTCCCCATATTCACAACTTTGTACCCCGACAATTTTGTTGTGGCTTGTGACATATGGAAATTCAAATTCACATGCTTGTGTGACTTTTTCATTGTCGTTTTCAGGATCTAGACTACATATGTCTGACTCCCAGAATTAATTGCTGTAGGCTTATATGAAAATATTTCTCCCATTGTTTGTAAAATATTATCCAACAAGCCCCCCACATATATATAGAATTCATGAATATTTGCAATGAAAGTCACAGTACCTTCCTGTATTATAAGCACAGGAAAAATGTAATAACTTAACGGCAATGTCTTTCTTGCGAGGGGCACTGCTGAGTTCTTGGAAAACTGCTTATGTAATGCCTGCAAGCTCACATAACTTTCGTTCTTAATTATTAACCCAACTTTTATAAGTTGGTCACGTGACCAAGGACCCTTATTCTTAAAACAGTCTTGTGCTACAGTTAATCTGTCCTCCCAACTAGGGTGTACAGTATTATATGCTTCAAACTTCAGCTCATTGCCAAAAGTTCCCAATCGATAATGCTCCTTAGTGTCAGACTGTTAAGAGATACGGCGCCGTAAACCAGAAAGCAAATCAGAGTCTGATACCAACAGCTGTGCGTGCGCAATGTTGACAGTAGCAGTCTGATGTTTTTAGAGGCAGTTTCGGAAAAAATCTGTTGTGATTGCAGAGCAGCTTAGTTGTACCTCACATATATGGCAAAGTTTATCTGCAACAAAGTTTAATGTGTCCTGTACTTTTGAAATCTTGGCAAATAATGTTGTCACTCGTGTACGAACTTGACCACCCATATATGCGTCGTACAGATGAGAATGAAGACAGTAATTATATGCAATTGATTTGAGATAAGACATACAATTTTCTTCTGCTAATACATCAGGTGTCAATAGAGAATCTTTTGGTACCCCCAGGTCTGATAATTTCCGGACTTTCACATTGGACACATTGTCAGAGTGTTCTTTGTAACGATCACTTTCGATGTTACTTGTCTGCACCAAGTCTATCTTAGGGGCCAATTGTCCAACTGAATATATAGTATCAACTTTATCAAGCTTTGGAGCCTTTGCACTTGGACTGTGATCTTCACTTTTTTTTACTTCCTGTTGATCTAACTCCATGTGTAAATCCAACGTCTCTCTTCTTCAGAGAAGTTGATAGACTCTTTTTTCTGTGCAGAAAAATGCTTGTAATTCTTCGGTGTCATCAGCTTTGTATTTCTGAGCTCACAGTGAGGCTGCTTCACTACAAATAGTTTATTTCTGTTTCCCCTCGCCATACAGTTCACTGTACCTGTAAAGTGAAAACCAAATTACTGCTTTGTATCTATTCTGATTCATTACTCAAGTTTTGTTTGGGCCTATCTCGATTTTCGGTGAAACTATCATGCATATATCAGAAAAAATGGCGTGTTCAGTTTCAACTTTGTCTTGGTGATATAAAAACACATTTTATTTTATTTTATAAATGGATTTGCAATAGAAGGCAGTCATGACACTAAATTCTAGTAGGCCTCTTCATAAAACATTCCGACCTTATAACTTATATCTTCATCTTCATTTATATATTACAGGCCTACCAAATCATTGAAGCCAGTTTATAAATGAAGTCGGATGAAATGATATTCATACAATATCAATATCAATATCAATATCAATATCAATATCAATATCATCATCATCATCATCATTTCATTGATCGATAACAAGAAAAGATTCTGAATGTTTCTGTTTCAAACTTATGTTTATATATATTGCAATGTAGAAAACACAGAGTTTTGTGAAAGTCTGACCAAAACATTTTCAAAAAAGAGTCTTTGGCACATTTAGCCCACTATTTAAAGTTCCTATTGGAAATTGACAGACAGTGCCGTTTCTGACAGATCATATAGAAGTCCCGGCACACAGAACTTTTTTTTTTTGCATGGAACAACAAAAATGAAGCAATTAACTTACCTATTAACAAATCTCTGGTAAGTGAAACCAGTATTTTGAAATACTTTTTGGGGACATACAGGTAGAAATCCTCCGAAAAGCGTCGTCTGTTTCACCATTTTTCAACAATGCATGAAACATGCACGTGAAAAACTTCACATCGGTACGCAATGCGCGCCAAACTTTAAAGTTCTCATATAAACGGCCAACAGTGGTAAAAAGCGCGCCATGCATAGTACATATTCACTTTATCGGCTTCCTGATTGCCATTTCCCGGTGTTTGATGATGCATGGAAATGTCGTGATACGGAAGTAACCCTTTGACGCCAAGGAAGGGGGTGGGGATGGGGGGTTAAACGGTCTAACGTCGTATGACGTTAGCTGTGACAAGGGACATGATCCCTTAAAGGGACTGGTATACAGCGTGTAAACGGAATTTGAATCTGCACACCATATGGAGAACGAAAAGACAATTAAGTGCAGCAAGAAAAGTGAGCATCATTCAAATTATGAGCGATATCTTCTATGAAGGCAATGCCATTTATCAATTTTGAATTTGATATTTCGAATAATACTGTTTGTGGAAATGTTAATATTTCTTCTGGGCCCGTTTGCTTATTGTGGCTTCTCAGAAGCAAGAGTATATTCCGTGTTGATGGGAGAAAGTGTCCGTGTTTATAGTTAGCTAACTTGCAAGCTGCTCAACTGAGGGCTTTTGGGGGGGGGGGGGGGGCAAAGGGAGCTGCTCAAGCTCGTGGCACTACCACTTGTGAATGGAGGATTGCCTTCGACCTCAATGATAGACAACCACTCTGATGGTCGCGACATTTAGGGCGCACATCACTAGATGGGTACCAGCTTGTCGCAATCGCGGTTGCTGTAACATAATTAAAAGTTGTTCCTGTCTGACGTTCAATATGGTAAAAATGGTAGGGAAAGAATGTTTATTTTGTTTGTATCATTGGATGGCTACACATTTTTATTAAGGTTGGGCAAAATCAAATGGATCAAATTAAATTTGAAATGTCTGATTCAATTGCGTTCTGAATTCAAGTGTCTCCAAGAGTGAGGGCTGGAAAAAGACTGATAAACGCCCAAGCCACAACATAGTATTATAGGTGAAGAACAAAGAAACAAAATCAAACAGGATTTGGTTTCTTTGCACTTTTGCCTGTCTTTAGGATGGGAACCAAAAGGCAACTTTCAAAATTTGTTCGCAAAATGAGGCAATTGCGTGTACTGTTGTTTTTATGTTATGTTCCAGTGAGGCTTGCAAACAAAAAATAAGACAAAGACAGTAACGAGTGCAACAGTCGGTGTTGGTGTCTATCACCTGATGTCAGATTTTAGTATCTCACAAACCTACATTTGAACAAAAATTAAAAAAATAAAAAAATAAAGACAAACGAAAACAAAAAAAAAAAAAAAAACAAAACAAAAAACAACAAACAAACAAAAAAACAAAAGACAAAAAAAAAAAACAAACAAAAAAAAAACAAACCAAAAAAAAACAAAAAAAAAAACAAAAAACCAAAAACAAAAAACAACTAAAAAAAAAATAAAACAACAAAAAAAAAACCAAAAAACAAAAAACAAAAAAAAAAAACCAAAACAAAACAAAACAAAACACACACACACACACACACACACACACACACACACACACACACACACACACGAATGTTTTGTATGGGCCATTTGTTGTCGTGCTTGTTATTAATGGAACTGACCAACAGAAAAGCAATTACAAGACAAAAATCTGGTTAGGGACAGTAAGCTGAACCGGGACCAGCGCTTGGATTGGCCACCGGCATAAAGTGAAGGCCAGCTGTGCATTGATGTTAGTGTGTTGCTCTGCATTATGCTTACAGTCCACAGACCAGCACGTTCCGAACAGTAGCTGTTGGTCCGCTGGACCGCAGTTATGGAAGCTGTACAAACAAAACGAAACAAAAACAACAACAACAACAACATGACGTATACAAATGTATGATGCTTTATCTGTGAAGGTCACAACTCATCTCTCTTGCGTCTATCATTTCATATCCACAATTGGCAGTGGGTAACGGGCAATAAGAATAAGAATAAGAATAAGAAGAAGAAGAAGAAGAAGAAGAAGAAGAAGAAGAAGAAGAAGAAGAAGAAGAAGAAGAAGAAGAAGAAGAAGAAGAAGAAGAAGAAGAAGAAGAAGAAGAAGAAGAAGAAGAAGAAGAAGAAGAAGAAGAAGAAGAAGAAGAAGAAGAAGAAGAAGAAGAAGAAGAAGAAGAAGAAGAAGAAGAAGAAGAAGAAGAAGAAGAAGAAGAAGAAGAAGAAGAAGAAGAAGAAGAAGAAACCTGCATTACTGTTTTCGAAGGGAAAGAAACTTGGCGTGTGTCCCTTACCTTTTTCTAGCCTATGTTTATTCCATGTGTGAGGGGAAACCCGATTTTTTTTTTATCGCGATCCAACATAAACCGGTCAGCACACTGACTCGAACAGATTGTGCATTTCCGCTGCTTCATCCAACTACAACAAAATCCAATCTGAAGTCAATGTCTGGCAGCTTTGAATTGTACAGTCAATATTGGAGCTTCAACCTTGCGGAATGCACCTGTTTCCGAACACGTGTGTCGGCCGCCTGTCTGCAACTGAGGTCCCAATCCTTTGTTGTAGTCATTTCTGTAGCTACTTCAGTCAGTGGCGGAGCCAGAATTTCATCTGGGAGAAAGACTTGGCGGGGAAAAATGTGCAGAAGTGTTTCTGTAGTAAATTTTGGAAAAATCATACATTATAACAGATGTTTTGTTGACTGGGCACGCACTCAATCGGTACCGCGTTCAAGGAGACATAGTAATACGCAACGGCATTCATTTACGCCCTGAATGCAACTCATCTAATGCGGACTGCTCATGCCTCTATGTTAAACTTAGTAGCATTTGATGGTTAATACAAGGGGATTTGTTTAGTGGGAAATCTAGCAAAAATGAAGTCAACTAGCCGTATCATTTTCGTTTAAATCGATTGGTAGTTTAAAGAGTTGCACTAAAAACCTGGATACGGGGGAATAACTATTTGTGTACCAATGCTGCACTAACCACTTCGCTCATGCATATGCCTATTTGTTTTGCATTACAGGTTTTGCTAGGTTTCTATATTTTGGTTTAATTGTTATTTGTATTAGTTCCGGTCGCTTGGTACACTAATGGTCAGTATTGCTTTTAATATTGTTTCGACAACAATTACATAATATACGTCTCCCGGAAGCAGACCATCAACATCGTCCCCATCATCGTCGTGGTGGTGGTGGTGATGATGATGATGATGATGATGATGATGATGATGATGATGATGATGATGATGATGATCATCATCATCATCATCATCATCATCATCATCATCATCGTCGTCGTCGTCGTCGTCGTCAGCATCATCATCATCATCATCATCATCATCATCTCCGTCTTCTCTCTCCCTCTCTCTCTCTCTCTCTCTTTGTGGGCGGGGGTTGGGGCTTTGTCAATATCCAGGTTTGCATTACTCGAGCATACAAGCCTTGTACATCAAAGCGTTCATTGTTTACATGTTAAGGTGGTTGGTGTTTGCCCTACTATAGTGCACCTCTCGGATTTATATACTATGGCTGATAGGACGGTGAATTGAAGGATACTTCATATTCCATTGGACATTTTTATTAGTTTTGAGGCCTGTTTGCAATTGAAAGATAGTTATCAAAACGACAGTAGCTGCTGTGCATCTTCTCGTACGATGCATTTTTACCCAAGCAAGAAATCCCACTCCAATCTTATGGTTTTTGATTTGCCTGTGAAATCATTATTCTCACTTCATCATGGGTAACAGTGATGCGTCCTTGTTACCAGTAGTTTGGCAGGAATGTATGAAGTGTCTTCTTGTTCCAAGCATAACAGATTCCGAATATGCGTGCTAAAACACTGAAGGGAATTGCAGGCGCAATATTCAATAAGACTAGGCTATTTCACATATGCGTTTGCATTTCGCTTGCGACCTTAAGGGGGAAGATATGTTCCACACTTAAATTTACAGTAAATATATTTTGGTGGATTCTAAGCTTGGTTTTTATTGTATCATGATTGATGTCCCAGTTCTTAATTTCGCACGATGTGCATCTCGACGTAGCTTCCTATGAAAAAAAACATTACTGACTAGGCCCAACTTAATGCATGGGCGAGTCAGGGTCCATCATGAATTGCAATGTAATATAGCTTTCTATCAAAGAAAACGCAGATGTTCCTAGACGTTACATGATAAGCATTACATAATACTCATCCCTAGGAACAAAGGTTCAATTTAACACCGGGACACAGAATGTCCATCCAAATGTATGCTACTGTGATAATACTGAATGATTTGCATTTATCCATGGACGAACTCTTTCAGTGCCAAGTTTTGAACAGAGTTAACAGCTTTCCTAGGCGCGCTTTGGGCTTAAAGAGCCTACAACTGTTGACTCCATTTCATTTCATTATGTGAAGCTACAAGCATGCTGTCACTCGGATGAAAGATGTTTGTTACGACAACTAATATGAACCTACTATCATTTTATAATTGAGAGCAGTTCGTCTTAAGTATGTCTACTTTAGCCTCAGCTGGCACTTAAAGAGTTAACTGCAATATGTGTACATAAACAGACCCACCGATGGAACTATGGGTTGATTTTAGAAAACCTAGGGTCGAAGGCATTAACGTTATATAATGTTGATTCACTGGAACGCAGGCTTAATTCAAAAGCGGGAAACATATACAGACCCACCAAGAGCACTGTGGTGAGGTCTTAGAAATATACTATTGCAAAGATCACGGCATGATATTTCCTTTAAATATCAGTATCATATAAAACTATAGGATGTATGACATGGACATGTATTTTCGGAGGGAATGACAGAACGACGGAACGACAGGTGAACAGGCTGTTAATCTACAATGCACCGTACCCTGGACGATAGGCTGCTGTACAATGGAGGGATTAAAATATATTTTTGCTAATAATAATTAATTAATTGAAATATTATATCAAATTATTAAGAAAATACAGCTGGTCATTTACCACCAGTGGCCGATACAAAGGATCTTATCACTGTTGGTTCTGCGTTCTGGCAAGGTGTACAACATAGAGACATGGCTTCCCGACATTCTGGTTATGGTGTCTCCGGGGAGGGGTGTATGTGAGTGATATAATTAATGGTCATGTTTGAAAACCTTCCGGAATATTTCACGGAATATTGTCTCGTGCACGTCTGTCGTTTTGAGCGCACAAACGTGTGGCTGGAAAATCTTTTGTCATTCTCATAACTCAGATCAGTATGTATCACTGGGAGAAAGCTCCACCGTGTCGATTCGATTTGGTCGTTTAAGCGCTGGTTTCAGCTGGTGTGCCATATCTCTGTAACAAATTGAAGCACTGGTCAAGTAACATTACATAGGTGGTTGTTGTATGCACGGCTAAAACACTCGGTCGCCCTAGCCCTCCGAGGAACACGGTTCGTACATATGCTTTCTAGCAAATATAGGCCGCATAGTCAATCCGTAGTACGACAGTGCTCTGTTTCCTAATTGATCAAGATTAATTTTTGTATCAAATGTAATGCATTTTGATTAGTTAACTCATTCAGTGCCACATTCTAGACGGAGCCAGTAGCTTTCCTCGGCTCGCTTTAGGCGTAATGCGCTACAAACATTTGATAGTGGTACGCCAGCGGTCCACCAGTGGGCCAACCCTCCCAAAGGTGGACCGCCCTCGGCCCACCAGCAAATGCTTGCAGGGGAAAAGGTGTTGACCTGGACTATTATAGTCTATGCAACTAGAGGCATGCATGTTTGTTCTCGAACGAAGCGTTCTGTCTCGCTTTTTAAGCATGATATCGCCATACAGTAGCCATGATGGACAATAATAATGGTAAACAGCTATGTGTTAACTCAACAGGACCTGATTATTGTATATCGAGTAATTAATCTCCAGACGTGATAGGTCCTGTCGTTCTATCTTAAAGACCAAATTGCGGCACAGTACTTGAAATGCCAAAATAAAGCCTCCGCTTTGTTCCCAGAAGTCGGAGGAAATCATATATGCAAGATGTTGTTTGGCAGGCAATGTTTCAGGGCAGACTTGCACATCTGGCGTTTCAGTTGTGGTTTCCCACATACAAGGACACTATACCTTATACCAGCTCCTTGTGATTGACGGAACCATACCGAGTTCAAAGGTATATCTTGCTCTTATTGAACCCATTTCTGTCGGTGCAAATTGGTTTGGCATCGGACGTTTATTGATTGAAATATTTTGGTCAAATATCAGGTGTACTGATGCACATGAAATGTTTAGACAAACCAACTTTGCATGTGAACTGTAAGTGCCTATAATTAACAATAAATCTTTGAAATTAATTGCCAAACTTTATTTCATGATGTATAATTAATATATGTTAAATGCACGACTTAACTCTTTCGTGATATATCGTGCAAGCTGAATTTTGCCCAGCGTGACATACAGTATACAGTATGCAGGAGGAAATGTAATTACTTCAAAAAGCAATTGCAGTGTCTGCACACATTGCAAGTCGGTGCATTGGAGACCATATATTTAACAGATGGTCCAATGACAAAAAATGCTTGACTCCTTTACCAAACCTCGTCTTTGTGTGTTGGTGGATAAGAAACGATGGCCCATCAGCTAGATACAATGGGACCATATATCTTTAACACGCAACGGCTCATGGCTCATCCTTGACACCAAGATACCGGATTCCTAGGTGAACTGGACAATTGTAATTATAAGCAGACAAAGCACTACATGTACTATCTTGTCTAAAATTCTCGTCATTTTATGTAACATGTTTTACTCGTCCAAAGTCTTTTTGTTGCATTCGAACTATTAAAAAAAAACAACAAAAGCTATCCACTACACGAATTTCGATTTCTCCACTCTCTATGAGATTACTCTTTAAGATATCGCAGCAAATCAAAATTGTGACTGTATGTCTAACAGTAAATATTCTAATTTTGTTGATGCATACTGCAAACATGTATTTACAGGTAATTTGGATATTGTACATTATTCAAGTTTAAAATCAATTATGAAAAGTTACAAAATTTCGGATATGTCACAAGTTGAACATTGACAGTATTTTTCAGGATACATGTGATGCATTTGATTCCTACTGTATGAAATAGGCAAAGAAAGAAAGAATTGAATTTCAGGAATTTTAAAGATTATTGTGAAAATTGAAACGAGTCTTTAAGGAATAGAATTTATCGTTACAAATCCCACATTAAGAATTTCAATACAGTTAATCTAAAGCAACCTGAAGATTCAAAAGCAGTCAAAGAACTACAAGAAAGATTTGTAGTCACTAACATAGATAAGGTAGGGAACAATTTTGGGATCATCTGCAAAAAATATTATCTGGATATTTTGAAAAAAGAACTTGGTATAAACAATATTTCAGACATAAGAGGAACTGAGGTATATAAATTACACAGACAGTCCATTAATAATTTGATAGATACACATAAAGATGAGATGAAAAGGAATTTTAATACCAAAATTTCTGAAGAGGACTCCTCTATTCCACTATTGTTCTGGATACCCAATTTACATAAAAAACCCTTTAAATCTAGATTCATAGCCGGTGCTGCAAAATGTACAACAAAACAATTATCAAAAGAAGTAGCATTGTGTTTGACTGCAATTAGGAATCATTTTCGTAAATGCTGTAATGCAATTTCTAGAAACGGTGAAATAAATTGTCTTTGGAGTATTAGCAATTCATCTGAGTTTGTATCTAAAATCAAAGATGTAAAAGCAAAAAATATCAAATGTTTTGATTTTTCTACACTGTACACAAATCTACCCATAGATGAAGTCAAAAGTTCACTTTCAGAATTAATAAGCAAAATGTTTAAACATTATGGTAAACCATACATTAATATCAATTCATATACAAAGTAAGCATATTGGTCACATAATAAATATTCAAAAAGTAACGTTAAATCTGACACTGTTGAAACTTTGATAGATGCTATAAAAATTTCTTTTGGATAATACTTTTGTTCAATGCGGACCATTGGTTTTTCAACAAATGAAAGACATTCCGATGGGCAGCAACTGCTCCCCTTTACTGGCAGATTTGTATTAAACCTGGCTTGAATTTAAGTATATGGATAAATTGATGAAAAAAGACTTTCAAATGGTTACAAAATTATCACACAACGCAAGATATATCATTGACATTGCTTTTATAACTGTACAAAATTTCAATGAAATTGCTAAAGAAATTTACCCAATAGATATCCCTTTGGAGGGTAACAATTCTCAGAGACGCGTTTTTGGACTTGGATATGTAGGTCACTAATGGCAGATTGTGTATTAAAGTCTATCACAAAATAGATGAGTTTAACTTTGAAGTAGTTAATTATCCTTTCCCGGACAGTAACATTTGGGATACTGTTGTATATAATACATTTATGTCACAGATGGTTTCAAAGACGGTAAGTTAAGTTTTGAGATTTGGTCGTATTTGTTCTAAATTTCAGGAGTTTGGTTCTAGAACCAAACTTATTTACAATAAACTTGAGTCAAGAGGATTCAAAGATGTACTTTTGATCAAATATTTCTACAAATTTTGCAGTGAATACCCCGAGATGGTTAGAAAGTTTGGCTTCAATAATTTTAGAGATTTTAGACTTGTCTGTTTTGCTACTTAACTTTGTGTTTTGGCATCACTCTGTTTTAATATTTACTTTCAGACTTTTTAGGCTTACATGTTTTATGTCAGGTTAAACCCCCTGGGGCTATCGGTAGCAAGCAGCGGCCTACGACAGTTACATGTTTGTCTAATTGTACTTAAAATCCTGTTAAGAAAAAATGCTTTGATAACATGTTTTTGGCATAAATGCTTATGACTTTCTTTCTTTTCTGACATGCTTTAATGCACGTTTACTCAATATTAAAAAATTACTGAAAATTGACAGTATTTTCTCTAATGTCACAAACCTGACATATTAGGTTGATGCATTGACTCAGGGTTGGCTGTGAAATAGAGCTTAATTGTTTGAGGGGTAGGTGTCATCATGGAGTTTGTTTTACATCTCTGGTGTATGATGTACATTGTTTCAGTATTTGTTACGATTTCCCTTGATTTATGCAGGTGGTCTAGCTACAACTGTTTATTTTACAACCACTGGGACTGAATATAATGCCCGAGCTTGTTTCTGCTTCATTTAAACATTGGCGGATGGTTTAAATAGGATAAGCTGTCCAGCTAGAAAGGGTACATACTAATTCCGGAGTAAGTCAAACTGTTCTTATCTGAACCTGTACTATACAAATTTGGTAATTATGGTTTGTTTGACAGGTATTCTTCTTTCAAATTGAAGCTCTGCATTTATAAGCAAAACTTCACGTATTTAGCTAATTCATCAATTGCCATGTTCACATTTATTCACTATTATGTGGGTTGTCTTTGCTGAATATTTAGCTTAGACAATGAGCCGCTACTCAGAGAGACATGTACGGGTTAAAGGCTCCGAAACATGTTGAGTAGCTACCCGCTGAAGACCCTTTAATTTATTTGGGCTAATACCGCCTTTGTCAAAATTTTACAGAGGAA
>OZ026623.1:43558466-43600966 GCA_964020975.1 Hermodice carunculata | reverse complement strand
GGTTTTCTTGTCTTTTAACTTGCAGCCAAGCACGCCAGTCCAAGATTTTTTTAACCTTTCACAGAAATGGGATATTTTTATTTAGACACAAATATTGGAGGAACTCTGAATGTAATTTTCTGACAATTCTGTTCTGAAAATAAAAGCGGAAATATTTATGACCAATGGCACGCACGCGCAATCCTCGTCTTGCAAATAATTAATTACAGTATGCAACCTTTTGTGTCCCAGGTATCTTGTGTGCATCGAGGATTTGTATTGTCCTGTGGCTTATTTTCCTCAACACGTCTCATCCGTCTAAGCAGTTTCGTCGCTTGTTTGACAGATAAGCCTTACTTAATTTTTTTTTCACGGCGGTGACACATTATACCCAATGTTGTCTTAGTCTTGTTTTTTGCATCGGTTGTGATTAAAACGTTTGTTATATCAGTCTAAGATTACTGGTAGAACACTAATGCGCCAACAGCCAGCAGTACTGCTCGACTCTAGTCTAGATGCTAAATACACATAACATTGAACGATATATTACTGACTTGTTCCATGGCATGGTAAGGGTAATCATGCTGAAGCGCTGACTGGGAAATTAATAAGATATGGCTTGGCAAAGAGGATTGATAGATGTAGTGGATCTAACAATATCGGACAACAGCAGCATTTCAAATCAAGACATTGTGAGGTGTAACTGTTTTAAACTGACCGTGAAACTCTGGAACTGGATGCATAAAGGAGAGAAGAAAATCTCCCGAATTTACACCGACCACTTTTTAACCAAATTATTTTTCAACAAGTTTATTGTTTATAAAACATGGTTTGGAGCACAAACTATCATTTACAGTTGAAGTTGCCCAAGTAAGAGTTGTAAATTTGACAGTGCATGCGAACGGGACATTCGAAAACACGTTAAGAAAGATGGAATGTTTGCATCTGTCCTTTTAATTGAGAATGCCCCCCCCCCAAAATATACATATATAAAACAAAAATGAATAAATAGATAGATAGATAGATAGATAGATAGATAGATAGATAGATAGATAGATAGATAGGTAGATGGACAAATAAATAAATAAATAAATAAATAAATAAATAAATAAATAAATAAATAAATAAATAAATAAATAAATAAATAAATAAATAAAAAAAATAATAAATAAATAAATAAATAAATAAATAAATAAATAAATAAATAAATAAATAAATAAATAAATAAATAAATAAAATAAAATAATAAATAAACAAATATAATAAATAAAATAAAATAACGCATTTCATTCGGATGGTACATGGGAATTCCTCAGCTAATTGAAAGCAATTCCATTTCAAAGTAGCAGACCAACTTCAGATAGTGAGGAAGATAACAGATCAATATTTACTACAAAAAATATAATTGTCATGTGTAGGGTAAAATATGAAATAAAGTAGGTCTATTGTCAAATGCCCATAATTTTTAATCTACACTGTCTTCAAATTCATAGATTAAAATCCTCTGCATAGATCAACCAATGAGCAAGTGTTTCCACGATGCGGATCCTAGAGACCGACCGCCGAGACCTTGTGTAACGTACATAGCAGAGGCTACAAGGTCCGGGAGCAGAGAAGATGACAGGTGTGTTTTAGTGTTACAGGGACATTAAAGTACCATTGAGGCTGTATGTTTCACGAAGGATGATCACTTGCAGTATGGTAATAAATTATGCTTCCCTGGTAGGCATATGGGAGTAGCGCAATTGTAAGGCGAATTCTTAGCAAAATATAATGAAATACAAACAGGTATCACCACACAGAAAAAACGTCTCAAAGTATGACCTCAAAGTATGCTCTGCCGCTAATAAGACATGATGGTTAAACTCTAGGCATATTCCAACTAACTACCGGCTCCAAGAGAAGGAAGCGTTGTACCTAGTTGACTGCCAAACAAATTGATAGGTTGAACTCTTGTGTCTAACCTGAGTCGTATACGTTCTTACCGGTCGGTATTTGATCCCAATGCATCAACACACTGCCATAAGATTGAGTAGAAATGGCAATGGGTCAGCCTGAGGGAGACAACAAAACTCGTAGAAAAACTAAAATGAAGCCAGAACAAAATCACCTCATTGTGCAAATGTCAAAATGAACCTTAGTTGCCTTTCAAATTGTCCATCAGGCGAGTCCCATGGTTGTCTAGGGTAATGAAGCGGCCTCTAAGTCAATTACAATCCGTTTCTTGGACAAAATATAAGTTGTTCTGGAAAACATGATCTACAATAATAATAACGGTTTGTTTATTTTTGCTTTACACTGAAACAGACATGTGGCTTCTGTCCACAAAACCCACAGCAAGGCAATGGGCGCATAGAGCAGATGAATCTTTCAATGAACCAAACAAGACTTTTTATGAATTTGATTGGCTGTAATATTTTATTGATGAATGTCAGGGCGTATTAATCAGATCATTGGACCCTCAGTCAAGCCATACAATAAACACTGCTGGTGACTATGGCGATGCTGAGAGTTTAGCTAGTCTGGGAAATGAACCTTATCTTTCATGGCATGCGTTAAAGTGGAATTTGTAGTCTTCATCCTGCATTTGTCATCTGACCAATGATATAGGCACTTGGGACATTTGCTTGGTCAAGCCACCTAACTCGAAAGAAGTTGAAGACCTCCCATGGGGACAAGGGCTTGGAGAGGGGTAGGATAGGCCAAGACATACCGTTTCTCCCTTCAACTGGCTAAAACCGGCTGACGGTCAAATGTCTACTTGAAAGTTTTTGATGAATTTAACAGCAATGAAATGAATGTGATCAATAATTGTAGATGGGACGTATCACAACAACATACTCAGTGCAACAGCTTTCCCTGCCATGGGTCGGGCTGTTTAAATCTCAGTGTTAGTCCAAAGGGAAAAAGGTAAAATGCTCTGGCATCTGAGCCCCAACCGTCATCTCAGAGTTCCCTCTCTTGTAATAAGTACAAAACATATGAGAGGTACCTGGAAATTTGCTGTTATCTCTCTGTATTCTGAGACGTCATTTCCACACTGCCCTCTGCCCACCGAGACCTGAAAACAATCCAATCCCTAAAATGCAGTGGGAGTATTAGGGCCCAAAACGCAATAACTGGACAATATTTAATCTCAATAGAATACACAGCAACTTCCAATAGATCTCATGGGCCTTTACAGATACGAAGTGGACCTGCTTGTACAAAACGCATGATAAACTGTGAATGATTGTCGCACAGAGACACAATTCCACATCCATGTTCCATCACTTTGCACCATCGCTCGAAGATCTATGTTGAAAGTGCGGGTCAATGGTACGGACGCAATAGCCAAGGGGAACGATACGTGACTTTTCTAGTTTGGGTCTTCAAAGCCGTAGAAGAGAACACTACCGAAAGGAGAAATGTCGATTTTTAAAATTCCCTTTCTATTTTATGACAAAGAGTAAAGTGAATAATGTTAAAGTGTTTCACTGCTCCTAAACACGCAGTGTCTTCGTTAAATATTCTTCAGTAAATACATGTAGCTAAATTGTATACTGCATTAGCAGTTGAACTTTAAGTATACTGGGCCTCTATTGATTTTATCCCTTCTGAAATTACAATAATTGCGCTATAAAGAAATTAAACCACCTCAGTCTTCAGTCTTGGTCACTACTAGAACCCGAGTTGCGACCGTAATCCACAAGTCCCAAACTAAGACGTTTTACTTTGCACTTGAAGAATAGCAAAAAAAAAAAAAAAAAACACACACACACACACACACACACAAAAAAAAAAAAAAAAAAAAAAAAACTTCTTTTTTACTAGAGCTTATATAAATTCAACTCTGTCCATGAAAACCAGTTTTGCTGAGCAGCGAAATGCAGGCCTATGTATAGCCTTGGAATGCATTGAATGGAGCAAAGTGAGTATGGTGCCACCTTTGGATTGCGGCAATAATGGCCGCGATGAACCGTAAAATCTAAATTCATCCATGCGATGACAGTAACATACTAGTGAAAAGTTGTATCCTATTGATTGAATGACACAAGAAAGAAAGAGAGAAAGTAAGAAAGAAAACGAAAGAAAGAAAGAAAGAAAGAAAGAAAGAAAGAAAGAAAGAAAGAAAGAAAGAAAGAAAGAAAGAAAGAAAGAAAGAAAGAAAGCTAATATTCCAGTTCCCTCGGGTTACAAAATTTTGATTTTCCTGATAGCCTTTTTTTAGCCAATACCCTTCTGAGGTGTGGGCCTGAGCTACGCGTTTGGGATAGCTCTTGACATACAGCTGTGTATCTGTATACATCTCCTCTACAATTCCATTCCATTTTTTTGATAGGGAAGCTATCTATAATAGAATCAGACTTTTTTATATAGACGGGGGCATTTCAGCTGATTTGAATGAAAAACTGTTAGGACTTTGGCTGGGACACATTTTAATTGACAAAGCAGTTGGGAACAAGGAGGGTCCATGTTAACCTGCATGCAATAAATAGTAAAGCCTCCCGTATCAAAAAAGAATGCGATAACACATACATACTGAACAACGAAAAGCACCACATAAACAACACAGACACTAAAGACATGTTTTGCAGCTGTCATGTTCCCAATGCCGAATTGTGACAGCAAAATTAAATGGCGGTTACTCAATGCTTTGTACACTCTTAATTGGATAATCTATTTTACATGTGCAATTACAGCATTGCAGGTTTTAGTTCCTGCTTGAGATTGACAATTTTATAGCCCTTGGGAAATATGTTTTATACAAATATGGATATCGAAGGATTGCTATATTTTGCAAAGACTTGTTTAGTTCCACATATAGGACATTTTGAAAGTTGCGAAAGGCATCTTTACTACCTACAATTACCCACAAGCACATGAACGTGATAAAACCACTACTGGCAGTTTCGGTCAGCTTCAGTAAACTGGAACCCATGTGTAACGAAATACGTATTACGTCTCCTTCTCTCTTGCCAACGCACAATTTATTGTTGGTTCACCTGTAATTTTTATGTGGTCGCTCTTCTTTATATCAGTTGAATAATAATTCCACAGCTTGGCTTATGTCGGGGGGAAATATTACAACAAAGATGAGTGCGTGGTACAGGTTCCTATCTTGCATGTTTGCAGAACCACTCTACACAGAGTCATCAGCTAAAAGAGTTTATTTTCCGCTTCATTAACGCCAGCTTTAACATTTCAACAAGGTGGAATTGGACAGTGATTAAAAAAAACAAAAAACAAAAAAAACAAAAAAAAACAAAAAAAACAAAAAAAAAAACAAAAAACAAAAAAAAAAACAAAAAAAAAAAACAAAAAAAAAAAAAAAACAAAAACAAAAACAAAAAAAAAACCCCTGATCTTTCGAATAATACAGTTAGTACTATTTCCTGATGCAATTTCACAAAAAAGCGAAATATTTTATTTCGGTGTTATATTTTTTGACGTGATTGCCTAAATATATCCTTAAGTTTGCATATATATTAAGAACCAAATCAAAGACAACATTAAATTATAGATACGATATTGCAAACTCACGACGCTATATACCCAGGAAAACGTAACTAACAGATTAGCATAGCTCAATACACAAACATTTATGGCGATTGGGGTACGCTTACACCAAAGACCCATATCTATATTGGGGTAAGGGAAAGTAATTTGTTTCATTGAGGTATTATAAACTAGATGTCATTCATTTCCTTTGAGGCGAGCATTTAAAACTGAAAATGAAAACAACCTTTATAGAGACAAAACGTTCTATGCTCCTTACAGGGTACCATATATGTAATTTGAGCTTGGAGTGACAAAATAAGTGGACATGGAATTATTGCGAAACAAGTAAAGAGAAGGAAAATTAACACAAATATTTTCTCGTCTTTAGTAACTTTGTCAAGGATAGAACAGCAGGAGCTTGCAAAACTGCACGTTCGGACTCCAATAAATAATTGACCAACATGACATTCAAATTCAGATTTCCTCAATCTCAACAACTATTAATCAATATAAGCACAAAATGTAATGGGGGGGGGGGGGAGAACACTGCCGTGTTTCACACTATTTCTGGAAATGAACGATTGGCATTGCTTCACACCATAATACACTGATACTTTGCTTAACATTGCAATTCAATAACATTCTAACAATTACTGAGCATAAACCTTGTTTTAAACAAAATGTTGAACACTCTTTTTCCTACTGACCCCATTAAAAGCCTGAGAGGCATCCAAAATTCAAGTTTTCCATCAGAGTTCTGTTCATTATAGTTTTTCACGTATTCTGAAAGTGCACAAATGCACATTGTCATGGAGGGTGTGGGCTGAAAGTCGAATTGTAGCTTTCATGAATTTAGAGTATCGTGATTTTGGTGAATGATTATCCATACTTTCAAAGTATGCTGCTACGAGCAATGCTACTGTAATTGTCTGAGCCATTCTCACTTTTCAAATTGTCTCTGAGGATCAATTAACGGGGACTTTCCTGAAAACTACTAGGAAGTAAACCATGCTTCCACATTACCGTAAGTAACAATGTTATGTACACCTCTAGCGATTCGGTACCATAACTAAAACTCCGAAAGTAAATGTTGCAAGGTTAATTCTAAAAAAAAGGTGTAACGTGTGATTTAAGTTGTCCGGCGAGTGAACATGAAGATAGTTAACAGGTGGAAAATGTGTATAAAGGAACATTAATATGCAAAAGCCATATGCAGATCGGAAAACCAGTCTGAAGTATTTCTATCTTTGACTCTTCTCACGCGCTTCATTGCTTTGCTATGATTGGCTTACAGGTAGCAAATGGTGATAAGCAATCGTCAGATGATATTGTCTGCGCAACACACCCGAGAAGCTGCTTGGTACCCATGTCCGTGTAGCCTGTCGAAGCTTAATGCTTATAGAATTAGTCATTTTCTCAACGGGAGAAAGCGCAAATACACAGAGCCTGCTGCAGTGTGCGAGTTAGCTATCCTGTCATATCGAGACTCCTTTTTTCTCGCCCTTTCCCGGGAAATCAGGAAACCCATTAACAAAAAGGAACTGTGGTCGGAAAAAAGGCCAGGTCTATCCCCTAAAAGGGGGTAGGTGGAGGTCAAATAGGGACCCATGTACGATGGCAGAGGTACAATTTTGGTAAAAATAAAAGGTGCGGAAAATACGAAAATTTACAAATAAACGCTTGTAAAAAGTAAGGAAATTAAATGGGTTTAATACCAGTAGGATAATAAAAATGCCCAATACGCCAGTAGAGAAGGGACTTAAACCCCTCTCCACACGCAATCAAACTGTACTGCTTGCATTAATATTCAGCCTCGAGGGTTTTAAAGAACAAATTCCTGCTCTGAGCTTGAGGTTAACATTTGAAGATGCTGAACATAAGAACCAAGTAAAGTTCCTTGCCGACGCTGATAAAAGGCTCACATGTATTCCACACGCTACGATCTCGTGTAGAATTGTTTAATGTACATGAAGTTCATGCCTCGTGTATATTAATTAATTTGCTCTTACATTGTTTGTTTCACTCCGTTGTCATTTTGTTGAAGGTACTGTAACCCCATAAACAATCATGAGCCATTTCCTAGCGGTCGCGTCTGATTTTAAATGGTTTAAGCAACCTTATGATTTGTATCGGTCATCTGCATGCAACCTATAAACAACACCTAAACTCGTTACAAGACAAATAAAGGGCGTCGCTATATTTTATATAACATGCACAGAAGATAAATGATCTAGGGGAACATACACACATAAAATATCACAGACTTAAGCTGAAAAATCTATCTTTGCGCTGTCTGAGAAAGCTGACATGAAGCATATTGACTTTTTCATTATTTGGTTGAAGACAGAGACTGCAGCGTTTATTATTTTTTTTATTATTATTAATTTTTCCTAGGTTTTTGTTTGTTTGTTTTTGTTTTTGTTTTTGTTTTTTGTTTGTTTGTTTGTTTGTTTTTTTTTTTTTTTGTTTTTTTTTTTTTTTTTGTGCGTTTTGGCAAGGATGTGTCAAAAGGATCTGTCAACGCAGAACCTTTTTCTTGTCTGAAGCATCAGTCATGCGTGTATCGAATGGGCTTTTTTTTAAATCAGCGATTTGCTCCCCTGATACTCTCACCCTCAGATCTCGGTGGCCATTGCAGTCGTGTTTCCGTATACTCCGCACTTCAAAACACTATTCCACACCGTCACCTGTTGACATCTGCATGACCAAAACATGGTTACCACTGTGCTTGAATAAATTTTGCTACAGTGTCTTGCATTTTATCAATATGTTTTGAAGGAACCATAACTACCACACGCACATCCATTTAATTGTTATTTCTGCCAGTCACGCCATCGACCGCCGTGACTCTGTTGACCAAGCGCACAATCTCCAGCAACTTGCATAATAAATGCTGCAGATTAATTCCTCCATCTACCTCAGGCGACTATCGCTCAGCCTTCAACTTCGCGATGCACCCCATTCCAAAATACACACCCGTCTGCTCCGTGGGCCCAAATGGGCGCACTCACTATAGTTTGTCTATATACATCATTAAAATGTAATCTGAGCGAGTAATAAATCCAGTTTGATTGATAAAATTGAAAAATTATTTGCTCAGGAGACTCCTCAATTTCGAATTACCAAATGATCCAGTATAAAATATGGAGTCTCTGTTTTAAAATGTGTTTAAGTGTAGCTAATAATCACCAACAGCAACATTTTAGCAAATGAAAGTACACCAGATGTGACTTCTACGCTTACTTCTCAATGACATCTGAGATCACAATTTTCTGATCTCTGATACCATTGAATCAAACGCCTCACCACATTTGTTTTGCCGGATCACACCGAATTCTTTGAATAAACCCGTTCCCTTTTCTTTTATGTTAAGAAGAGTTTTGGTTAGGAATCATCTTAACAATGCATGTGATCGTTTTGAGTAACACCAACAGGCCAAAGGTTAAGACACCTAATTTAATTTTCAGAAGCTGTGTCGCTACTAACCAAACACAGGTGCAAAATACGGGAAGCCAATTTTAACAGCATCTTTTATCTAATTGTTTTAGGCTTCCAGAAAAAAGGCTTCTTTGAAATAATGTTCGTGCTAAACGGTTTGCAAGTAATACGGGCAGTGCATTTGACGGAATATTATCATTTCAATAAACCTGATATCTATAGTGAGAAAATGAAAAATGTGACTGGTTAGTCTAAAAAAACACCAAAAATTATCAAAATTGATACAGCGTGAGTCCTTCCCCCACCATATAACATATTTAGGTCTGTATGTCAATAGATTAACTTGTAGCACAACAAAATTTGACAAATATACCCTCAGTGAACAGTTACAAACTCACTACAACCATAAAAGAAATCATACATAAATCCAATTTCGAACTTGATTCCAGGAAATAACATCCGTTTGGGCTGAGGAAGAAACGAACACGTGTTCCGTCAGCTCTATGAATCATAGCCATCTTCACGTTTTAGCAGCTGGATTGAACGCGCTGAATGATTTCTTTTCATTTCGTTTCCAACAAAAGAACAATTTACAGCAACAAATCACTACATATGCCATTCAAGACATGACACTTTATACATTACTTTCAATGAGATGGAGATTCTTGAAAAAATTAGCTGTAGATATGACTGATCCTAACACAAGACAAAAGACACAAATCATAGCTGAATCCAATTCAGTTGACAGGTTTGTGATAGGATAATCAGCCTCTTAGCAAATCCTCAATCGTACTACATGAAAAATTGTACATAATAGGTAAAAAGTAAAAAAAAATGCAAATAATAAACTTATTAAAAATGCAACAGAATGCAAAAATGGAACAGATTAAGTTATTGAACAATATAGCAGTAACAGAGAGAGAGAGAGAGAGAGAGAGAGAGAAGAGAGAGAAGAGAGAGAGAGAGAGAGAGAGAGAGAGAGAGAGAGAGAGAGAGAGATTAACCGTTATAATACCTCTACCCTGTGATCAGAATGGTCAGCACCATGGCCACATGGAAACTCTGCCTACTGCTTTTACTCATCTGAAACAGCCATAGCGAAGGTAATCGAATACCAAATAGAATTTATTCCAGCGTAATAACGAGACTGGAATTATAGTCAACATGCTTTGAATGACGATGTGGTTTTACACCTGATGAAAACACGCGTGAATATAATCTTACCAGGTTAAGCTTGATCATACAGTTCTAAATCAGGTTGGTTCTTCCCAATAGACCATAATCCTTGGAAATATTTATTAAGGTTTTGCTTGTCATGTCACGTTTTTGCTTTGGACTTGAAAGTGTTCGGCGTTTTTATCGCCAGAACACAGCTACTGGGTTGTTTTAATGCTTTCAGAAGTCGATTCAGAAATTTCAGGCAGTGGAAGGGCCTGGGCCTCTAGTGGGAGTTTTGGAGGGCGAGAACTCTTTCTTGTTTTCCTTCTACCAGTCACTGTATCACGACATTCACAGAAAAATGCCGCAACCCAGCTGCAAACGAACAAACCGGTGGGACTTTTCTTCTGACAAGGGTGACCAAACTTTGTGCTTATAATGCGCTTGAAACTACCTGGGGGAAAAAGCTGCATGCCTGCAAATACATAGTAGCAACCTGTTGTATTATGGCGCGGTCACTCGGGCAGCGTGTTAAAGCATCTCGTGCGGAATACTTCCCTTCACCAGTTTCTACAGCTCCTTGTGGGAGGCTGCTCAGTGCAACAGGCTACACGTCACTGATTTTAAATCCAGATTTGGGTCAGATAAGTTTTTAAAATGTTTTCATACAGGGACGTTATATTCTTTAACTAACAACATATACTACAAGGTAAATATTATTATGTTGCATGCAGTCCCAGTGTTTGGAGCGGAAATACATTTTGCGTTCTGGTATGCTGCATGCTGCCGAGCCTTTCATGTGTTTGTTCATTCATTCCATCGTCGTTCATCATACATTTATTTGTTTGTTTGCTTCCTTGGCTGTTTATTGGCCCTTTTGTCCATTCTTCATTAATTCGTACATTATTTTATCTATTCGTTCATTTATCCATGTTTAAATGGTACAGCGTGCTGTAACACTACATGTAAAGCACAAAGAAATAAGCCATGATCACACAATCCTAATAAGTAACATACGGAAACTTGATTACAAAAACTACCCTGTTTAGTATTTATTCCACGCACATATATGTGAGGATTTCACTTCATTCTTGTGACAGCATTTCAATTACTTGCGTCATCGAATGTGTACAATGTTATCATTTTTTCGGCGGATTTTTGATGGGCCTATAATAACTTGTGAGTTTGTAACACATAATGTCATAAAATTGAAGCTGCTGTTAGTTGTTATGTCTGGATGGGAACCCATACATTCTTTATTTCTTTCTTTCTTTCTTTCTTTCTTTGATTTATTCATTCATTCAGTCATGCTTTCTTTCTTTATTCTTCACGATCAAATCTGTCCGCATTTTATCTCTGATACTATCATTGCGAAAACCAACAAATTTGCCAAGGTGACTCATCTACCAAAGTTCCTGTTAGCCAGAGAGTTTGTGACACTTGCCAAGAACTTGATAATGAATTTTATTTTGTTATGACATGCACCAAATTTCAAAATCCAAGAGAAAATCTGCTTAAGAGTATACGCGAAATATTTGTAATTCGGATGCTTATGATGATCAGAGTATGTTTAATATTTTATGGTACCGCATGACACAGAACTCGTATACATATTTGAAAATTTCATGGACAAAGTCATTGCCCTAAGAGAGAAACAACTGTAATCATGTAACACCGTTTAATTTAATGATTGCATTCTATTTTCATTTCAGTTGATTAGTGATTTATATAAATCTTTTGTATTTGTTGTACTGTACTGTGCTGTACGTGTCTGTATTGTTTTTGCTACATTTTTCTTTTGATTGTGTGCATATTTTTTTTTCTTTCATACTCTACATGTGTACATGTTGTATATTTGACATATTGATGTATTTTATGTAACAGCGCAGTCAATAAAGATTCATTCATTCACACAAAATGTCAATGTGCATGTATAGCTTTGGGACACGTGCCAATATAATGAGCAGTGAATGACAGTTTTAGAATTTTAATTTACGCTAATTAGGGTTATTGGGAAATTTTAAAGTCCAATATCTCCAAAACTATTATAGAGATGACATTTCAAATTCAAAATATAGGTTTATCGAAAAGCCGGATCCAACGAACATGAACCAAAGTTGCAGGATTTTAATCGATGCAAATTAGGTGAATATGCAAAATCAAAATCTTGAATGGGTTCAAAATGATTATTGATAGAGGTGCCATTCAAACATCAGCTTATGGGTTTGTGACATAGCCGTATCCAATTAGCTATAAACAAAAGTTTTACAATGTTGATTTATACGAATACGGTGAATACGCAAAATTTAAATCTTTTTAAATAACTTCAAAACTATTACACATGTGGGTGCCATTCCAATTCCAATTTGTTGGTTTGTGGCATAGCCGCATCTAAGTAACCATGGACCAAAGTTGTAGAATTTTAATTTATGAAAATAAGGTGAATATGCAAAATCTAAATCTTAAATACCTTCCAAACTATTATAGACACAGGTGCCATTCCAACTTCAGTTTTAAAGTTTGTAACATAACTGAATCCACTGAGCCATAATTGTTAAATTTTAATTCATGCAAATTAAGTGAATACACAAATTTAAATCTTGCATTACTTCAAAATCATTATACATAAATGTGTCATTCGTAACTTCAAGTTTTAGGTTTGTGACATAGTCGCATCCAATCAGCCATGAACCAAAGTTGTAGACTTTTCCTTTATGCAAATTAAGTAAATACATAAAATTTGAATCTTGAATAATTCCAGAACTATTATAAATAGAGGTGGCATTACAACTTTACTCTATCTGATTGTGACATAGATGAATCCAGTGAACCAGGAACCAAAGTTGTACGATTTTCATTTATGCAAATAATGCAAATACACCAAATCTAAATCTTGAATAACTTGTAAAACTATTTTACATGGAGATACAATTGCGTATTCAATTTGTAGGTTTGTGATATAATCGCATCCAACAAACCATGAACCAAGGTTGCAGGATTTTAATTTTGCAAATTAGGCAAATACACAAAATTAAAATATTGAATAGACACTAATGCCATTCAAACTTCCGTTCATAAGTTTATGATATGGCCACTTCCAGTGAACCAAGAACCAAAGTTATAGCATTTTAATTTATTCAAATAAGGCTAATACAGAAAATATAGATTATCTTAAACGATGGCAAAGTGTAGCATTTCAAGCTCTTCCCACTTGAAGGCACTCATACCGATTTGCTGAAGCAAATCGTCGTTCTAGTTTTATTGTTATTGTGAGGAAAACAGCAGAATTGCTAATAGGAAAATGGGAAGATAAAACATCGGTCAAAATCAAATTTGGGCTTGCGACCGTCAAAATAACTATGACCGTAAAATGCCTTACATGACATCCCTTATGCCTTTGAAACTAAGCGTGACGCTATATCCAAAGGAAATGATACTCCCCCCCCCCCACGTTAAAAACTTTACTCGGCCAGTTTTTTTCTGATTCATTTCGCTTCAAGGTGGGCCAAGGAATCAGTATGCACAATCTGGCATGAAAGAGTAAAATGTTGCTGTATTGGATATGTCTACATGTTCAGCCTGTCTCACCTGTGCATAAGCATATTAAACTAGGTTTGCGTTTGAGTTTGGCCTTTTAACTTTTTCTACCATTTATCAAGCTTTGGATAAGTTTTTGCAGGTTTAACAGTTTTCATAATGTTCCTTTACCCAGAATAATAAATATCAGTATTTCAACTTGCATGGAATGGGATGGTTTTATTCTATTTTATTTTATTTTATTTTATTATTATTTTTTTTTTTTTCATTATTTTTTTGTTTCGTTTTGTTTGTTTTTTTTATCTACTTTTTTTTTTCTTTATTTTTTTTCTTTTGTTTTTGTTTGGTTTTGTTTTTTCTTTTGTTTTGTTTTTGTTTTTTGTTGGCTTTTTTGTTTATTTTTCTTTGGGGGGGTTCTTTGTTTTGCTTTTTTTATTTTGTGTTTTGTGTGTGGGGCTCTTTTTTTGTTTGTTTGTTTTTTTGTTTCCGATGTCCTCAAAAGTACTACTAAAAAACAAATGCTTGAAAATTCAAACATAGCTCGAAAAATTGTTTGCATTTGAAAACAAAGCTCTACTTTGTAGCGCAGACTTGTAAAACTCCTTGCACACTTCCAGGCTGATAATTTGAATTTCAAATTCCAACACTTGGCTTAATTCTAACCCTTTTAGTGCACCACATTGGACCAACGCTGGGACAATGGCATGATGTTGACTCAGTGCAATGTATGCAACGTTGACCCTGGGATGCCAGGTACTTGCAGGGATCACTTGTTCTTACGCGTTATGTTTATTCCGCACATTATCCAAATATATCAATTTATGCAAAAACTTCATACTGATTATACCTTTCAGCAATGTTTCCCTTGCTTTAGTATTCCTTTTCGTTTAAAACAAGAAAACTGTCTCATTAGATTTGAGAATCGAGCACAAAATTATCAAGCGGCCAGACAGATACTAATACTATATATGCATATATATATATATATATATATATATATACATGATGTAAATGGATATTGGCTGCTCAGATATCTGGTTCTTGAATGCTGGAACCGAAATGCAGAAAAAATATAATCTGGGTACCTGGCCGGTTCCGCTTCTACCGCACGATGCTATACTATGACGCAACGGTTAATTCTCTTTTAATCATAAGGCCACTCATGCATATAATCACAGGTTGTTTTGAACTCATAAGCCATCTTGAATTTATTGTGCCCATTCCTATTCCACATTTTTCAGCCCTATAATTGCAGGTCGCCAATGCACTAAATGCTTGGCCTGCATTGTGCTTTTCTCTATGCGGTGAAACTTCACTAAAACATCACTAAGATAGTAACACAATCACAAAATGATACAGGTTCTGAGGGATGTTTTTTTTTTTTTTTTTGTTATTTGACCTGTTTATCTGACACAGTATATTGCACACTTTTTTTTTAGAGAACACATCATGTAATAATAGTGCGTTTTCACTGTGTAAGTGATATACGCGATATGTGCCGCATGTAATATTTCGCATGTGTCTGATTGGCGAAGAAGCTCAATAACATTAGAAGCGTAATCTCCTCTATCATATTGATGACATAACCCCTTAAAGTTATACAACACAGAATCTATAAATAGATGGAAGTCTGTTGATGCCGCATTACAAGTAATTACCTGTCACTGCTCTTGGACCTCGATGACACAACATCCTTCAAATTTATTACACTAAAAATCTATATATAGTTGGGAAGTCTATTGCTGGCTGGGCATGAAGAGAGCAGAAGTACAACTCTGTGAGGGCAGTGGTAAGATACACCTGAAAATTATAGAGACAACACCCACACGCCCCCCCCCCTCATGTATATATGTATTATATGGGATTGTGGGATATGACAAAAAGCGCATTTATGTTATCTCCACTGCAAGTTTTTTAACATGATTGCATCGGAAACCATGGTCAAGGCTTTACAGCTTGGCATGCGAACTCTGGCTGTGTTACATGTTACCCTGCATCAACCATCATGCGATATGTGGCTTGAAACAGAAAAAAGTTATGCGGGTGCCATAAATCGCATTTGATGCCACATTTACTATATGCGAGTGTTTTGTAGTGCATACACATTTGTCGACTCGCCAAAAAACAAAAACACCCCCCCCCCCAAAAAAAACTGCATTCAGAACTCACTATCACGCCAAAACATCATGTTTGACCAAGCCAAATTAATTGTGTGACCACTTACCTTTGATCAAAAGCCCCCCAGCCCCTTTGAAGGCGTATTGCTGGAAGCGGTGACCTCGATGAGAGACTCATCTTGTCTGCACTACTGCACTTTTTTTTATCTCTTTAAACAAAAGGAATGAGACAATACATCAAGAATTTTTAATTGCTTTGCATGATAGATATTGACCTTCAAACATGCAGGTGCAGCTTATTCTTAGCAACAGCAAAATAGGGGCCAATGTGCAACCTGTCACAAGGGAACAGAGGTACCCCCCCCCCCCCAAAAAAAAAGAAGTAAGTTTTTCTAACTTCAATATATGCAGATTAAAATGTTTCCATAATTGATGTATCATATTCATTTCAATAGCCTTGGGGTGTCCAATTCGTAGGTTGTGTTGTTCCAAAATACAGATAAACTTGAATGTAAAAGAGTTTATCAATATGGAGAAGCCTCAGGTGCACTGTTCACAGACTGAGGGCGAGCAGTCTGTTGTACTGCAGATAAGGCCCAAGTTCTAGTTGGTAGCAGCCATTGATAGCTGTCTGACGGCGCCACAGTCAACGAAGACTAAAAGTAGGTAAGGTAGAGGTGTAAATGAGATCCATTGCCTGCGGGGAAGCAGCCATGAATCATATTGCGATAAGGGAAAAGCTCATAATTTGATTTATTTATTTTTTGTTTTCAGAATTTTTTGGGACAAACCAAGTGGAGAGAAAGACGTTTCAAAGGGCATTTTTTTCACAAAGTAGCAGGAAAATGTGACCTGTGTTTCATCTGCTTCGTTTCTTTATAGTTTGCAGAATAGATCATAGCGCAGTGCCATGCATATTGTTGGCATAGGTAACTTGCCAAGACTTAATGCATTAGGCAATGTCCACACCAATTGGGTTTTTTTCCGCCTTTTTAAAAAAATTATAATAATATTTACATGTTGCCTACACATGAGAGAAAATTGAAACTGTTATGAAGCACAATAAATAATAAAATATATAGCCACCTTTATCAAAGTATGGATGACCATGTACTTGTTTGCAGACAGGAGCTGTCATATGACAGGGCCTACGGCCAATTAAACGGTTACATGCAACACCTAAGTAACCTACCTGTTGCACAATAATGGTAAAAGTCATAGAAACCTCTGACATGCAGAGATATTATTATGGTCGTTATGGTATGAACACACAAATTTAAAAGCACAGTTTTGAATGAGAGCAAGCTTGTGGGTAAGTAAATAGAATGACATGAGTCTGATGATAATGAAACAAAATAAGGAAAATATAGGCTTTGGGATGCTATGCAACACCACATGCAGTTACAGCAAAGGATCACCACAGAGACAGGTCCTCATGTGTCAAACAGATATTACCATAGGAAAGGATGAAGTCTTCCGGTTTGTTAAAAGTCAGACAGCAACTTAAAAAGTCCCTGTTGTCTACTAATTGAATTAAAATACCATTTTTTCACCACTCTTATTACATTCCCATACACACCAAATAGTACACAAAGACTAGCCTTTTCTGGAAGAGCAGACGTGTTTATATAAATCATTTCAATTAATCAATTTACAAAGATGAACTACAAATTGTCCATTACATTCCTTCGTCATCTTGTGAAATTAGCCCAGGGAAGTATGGATCCAATCCTCTGTGGCTCCTTGACATTTAATCTGTTACCCTGGTAAACTGACTGCAAGTTCTAGGCACACTGCTAAGGCCTGACAGACAATCAGATAAAGGTTTTGTTCAATTAATGCCGATCCGCAAATAACCAACCACAAGGTGGCAACATTAGTTGAGACATAAGGAAATGTGGTCCACCTCTGACACTTGGCTGCAAGGAGGCCCTGTACTTAAAGCTATTGCTTCAATTTTGTTTCTGCTGAATGAAAGGGGCCTGATAGGAAGGATTGGTTCCCCAGGCATTAACTGCAAGATATCCCGTGCTATTTAAACCTATTCCCTCAGTTTCTGTCGCTTTTACATGCGTACCTTGTTCATGTATACTCCCAGGCCTGTCTTCCATAGGTGGCTGGGTACTTCAAATACTGCCACTGCCACAGGTTGGTTTCCCCCACAGCGTGAGAAAATATAAGACAGGACAGTTTTTTGGGGTTTTTTTTGCATTGTTTAAATACTGCTTGGTATTTGTGTATATACTGAAGGTAGTTGTGTGACTTCCATCTACCCATTTACTCTATTTGTATGTCCACATACCCGATTGTGCTGCATGGGTTGCAGCTCAAATATGCAATGAATGTGTGTTATATCTTGTAAGATCATATGCACAGTACTTCAAGTTGGTATTAAGGACTGACCTGAATTCTTGTCTGGGGAGTGCTTAACCATTTTGTTTTTTTGAAGTAAGGATAAGAGAAGGTGCTGCAACACTTTCCATACTTTAAAAAGTGCACTTGCCAACTGAGGTGAACAAACTGTGATTGTGTGGATTGCATGTTCTACATATTCATATGACTGACCTGTAACCACAACTTTGGGATAGACAAGATCAGTTCCTGTGATCTTGATGTCTGCCAATTCCGGGACATTGGCATGTTGGCCCCCTTCGAAGTGTCTATTTTCCAACTCTTAGAAGCGCATAGAATGTGAGTCAAAAAGCTTTTTCACATAGTGAACAGATATACTCATTTGGATATAAAACATGAAGGGCTTTACATACGTCTGAGACCATTGCTTTTGTGATTAGTTTTCTGACATCAGGCTTCTGTGGATTAAGCTTAAAGCACTCTGACAGCATTTTCCTGAAATGACTGAATGCGGTCCTCCAAGCTGGTTACTTTGTGCTGAAATGCTATAGCAGATATGTGGGAGGCAATAATCTTGAAAACTTAGTACGTCACAGAGTGTTTACCTTGGTGCATCTTGGGTGATCAGCGGGGACAAGGTCAAAGCAGCACATATAGTGTAACAGGGTTGTGGTCACAGTATGGCTGGTGTCCTCATAATACTAAATGAAAATAGCATCCCGGGTGCAAAACTACCTTCTGCAATAGTGGAAGACAAATCGAAAGAAGAGTTACAATGATCCCCCTCTCAGGTGTAAAGAGCACATACTGAACCACTTAAAATTAACCTTGGGTTTTTTGTTTCTGATCTGTTTGATCCAGGTCTCTCTCTCTCTTTTGTCGGACAGTAAAGGTCTGATCAAGCACATAAAAGTTTAGTCTTTTGAGAATATTACATTAATAACATGGACCACGCTTTCATTGATAGACATAAATACATGTGCGTGACAACTACAATGGAGTGAAGTTCAAGAAAGCTGGATATGGATTTGGGGCATGTAGGGTGGCGACTTTCCATAAAAGTAATGTTTACCATAGATCCTGGCATATTCTAAGGATCAGCGAGGCCTGTAAAGAACTGAAGCTCTGGCAATGTGAGAAAGGACTCACAAAGAAAAAATAACTTGCCATTAAAACCATGCAAGAATTCCCTCCAGAATTTTTAATTTGCCTGTACCACACCTGTATTGCAGATTTGGTTGCTCAGTTTGCACTAAGTCAGATAGATAAGCCTCTCCCAAAAAGCCTTACCTGGGAACACATTACATGTAGAATTGAGTAGGTCATTTAAAGACTGGATGTCTTTAAGAGTTGCTTTAGCTTTAAGGCATATAGAATCTATTTGGGTGAGGCATTTCTGTCCTTTGTCAAGTGGCAGGCGTTCTTCAGACTTGATTGTATAAGTCTGATTCCTGGAAATGGCAGACAAGTGGCTGGACCACAAGTTTCTTTCTGCAGACAAAGGGATAATCAAAAATTACATGTGCTTACAAATTTGTCTAAATCATGTTGACACGAGGTATGTGAATTCTGCATGATGCGAAAATCACCCAGGACATGTGGTATAAAACTAATTTTGTACTTTGTTCTAGCTATCCACACCAGGGCAGAGCTGAAGCATTCAAACTCTGCACACCTATTGCTACACGGCATACAATGTCTGTGTAGTAGTAATATTTGCCCTTCTTGTGCATGCCAACAGGATGATATGAGTCAGGATGCAAGGAGAGATAAAAAAAGCACCAAGAATTTCCTGGGGGGGGGGGGGGGGGAGAAAGCTTGTGAGGCCTATTCCTTTAATATCCGATACTATAGCCTGCACTGTTGCATGCCTGACAGATGAAAGTTCTTCAGGTTTGCCATCAGCAAGAGAAGAGCCTGCTTTGTGAGACTCGCAATGCATCATTCTAAATTACCCAGGTTTTTCTTTGGGGCAACTCCCAGGGGGCTTATTGTGAATTTCTCAAAGGTTGTAGTATCAAATATGCCTGCTATTCTACTTTTACTAAAACCGAGGCAATAAAATCACCAGATCTGCAATACAGCTTGGTCAGTCACCACTGATATACATGCATACCTTGATTAGTGTTTTCATGGCATTGTTTAGAAAATCTTTGAAGTGATGGGACAACACTGTCAGGTATTGATGGTCTAGCATGGCGTGAGCTTTTGTGATCCAGTTTGTTTGGACCCCACTTTCAACACCCTTTTGTTACTTAGGTACGGTTCAGCAGAAAAGCAACATTAAGCATTTGAAGTAGTAAAATAATGAAAAAGATGTGACAATGATTAAAATAAGATTATCTAGATGAGATTTAGAATAATCCTGGCTAACATTCACACTCTGAGCGTTAAACTGTTATACATCTGGTCATTTCATCGTCACAAATCATATACACATTTCTGGCGTGAAATGAAGTCCCTATCTCCTATTGTGCTTGAAAATGACGAATACAAGTAAAGTGCAGGACTGCAACATGAACTTTTAACATGTGTATGCAACAAAGATGTCTCATTCCACGTCAATAGGGACATTTCATAGTGTCCATTACTCTTTTTTTTTCCTCTCTTTTGTAGCTTGACTTTGATCCTGAAGGGCCTTGGTGGTTAAAAGGCATACAAACATTTGTTCTTGTATCTTTTTTGTCTGCATCTGTTGGTTGGCAAGAAAGATGCAATAGCTGTGACTACTGACACCTAGTTTGGTTTTCAAGCATGAGGAGAATGGGGACCGAAAATTGAGTCTATGTGTGCATAACAACAACAGCTTCTTCACAATATGCAATAATTCATGAACCTGACGCTGGTTTTATTTTCTCACAGCTCTGTAAACCATAATATGCGCAGAACTGTTTACATACTTAACTAGACTCTCAGAAGTTATCGCTGACATTTATAGGCAGTTTACGTTCACAGTCCAAGAACCTTTTTACTGGCGCCCAGTAGGTTGCAAATTTTGCAAGCAAGTTGGAAGTTGGGAACCTGTCTCACCTCAAGTATGAGCCAGCAGCTTCGGGTGTCAAAATCGATGGAAATGATGACGCACTCATCGTTTTGTCAATTTGGACAAATACCCATAAAATTATTTTGAAGGGGGAATGTTCCTATTACACAACATTGTTAAAGCACATCTAGCACGATTTTCATGGGTAAACAAACCATGTGGACTAAAGCTTCCATGGTACATGTTTGTGGCCATGTTTGTTTTTGGCGTTTGTTTACTGCAGCGCAAAGGCTCATGGCAGCTAAATATTTTTTTCTTTCTGTATTGACCGGTGGCACTTACTTCATAAAATCTGAACGCCACCTGTAAACTGTTCTTGGTAATAAGTAAATGCTAAAACCATAAGCAGTTGGTGCATGCATTATATTACTGAAGCAGAAAAAATAATAAAATAAAATAAGTACTTTGAATCAACTTCTGAACTTTTTATCTAACTCTCATGTTTGTCTGCTTACGCCATCTAAGTCATAATTTTTAGCATTAAGCAGATCACCATAGAATGAGAAAGTAAAATAAATTAGAATGAATAAATAAATAATCACATTCTAAAGTGTAACAAAGGAGAAAGTTACAAATATAAGTGATGAACTTCATTTTCATCACATTCATGTGCTTTCATGGCATGCAGAAGTTCACGGGCATTTGTACCATGGCAACGTGCTCCATGACAAATGCTTGTCAAACTCTCGGGACTATATAAGTGCATGAACGCATGGAAATTAAGTTCATAATGTTCAGAACCCGGGAGACCCATTTTAATGCAATGGGCCTTTGATTAAACTGAAGAAGTCCATAAACTTACAATATTAGCACACTGTTTTCCCTCTGTGTCTAACAGATATATACTGATGGAATGAAAAAAAAAAAAGAAAAGAAAAAAAACCTCTCCCAGTCTCCTGGCCACGTCACGTGGAGAAGGAACTGGTATCCAGCATTACTATGATTCGTCCCCTGTCCATCTCATAGAGATAAGAGTGACCCAAACTCCATGGTATTGTGGATTCACATTGATCTCTGAAATGCCAATGGTCCCATACAAAGCCCACCGGCACCCAATACCAGACATTCTTTCCGCATGTTTCTAGTTATTATCTCACTTCCGGGACATTTCCCTTTTGTGTGATTGTTCATGCACATCCCTAGCTATCCTGCCCACGGTAGATAACATTCTATGTATTCTTTACGAACTAATATTTTTGACAATATACAGTAAACATGTATGCAGGAAAAAAACCCCAATCCATGTAAAACCTTTATACATAGGGCACCCTTGGGACCGCAGGAAATGTCCAACGTATGGAAGTGCCTGCTGCAGACAGGATTGACCACCTTAGGTAGATAGACTACCCGTTACCAGTAGTATGGATGAGTTCTCAACACAAAAGATAGACATATACATGTGCATGTTTATGCTCGTTTGCAAACCCAAATGAAATAAATAATAGCAACAATCGTCCAAAATTTATTCTACCTGAAAAGGAGAAAAAAGAATTGATTTTAGAAATGAATAACATGTGCAAGGTACATGTTAATTTCCACCATGACTGCATTCAGAATATGGACATAAGTTGACTCTGATGCTTGGCCATTGTCTCCTAATATCATAGGTTGAAATGATTAACATCAAGTGAAAAATACGATAAATTTTATGTCGACCTGTATGGGATTCGAGCCCACTACCTTCGGCACACTCGCCTAGACAAATGTAAAGACGAACACGCTAACCTCTAAGCCATTGGGGCAACTCCAAAAGGTTGACCGAGGACCCAGGGTGATGTTATAGCAGGTGTGGCTTGTACATTGACACGGTAGGGCACTTCCAAGGACCGACAATTATTGAAATATACCTCTAATATAATTTCGAAGTCGGAGCAATGGCCCACAGTACTTCGAAACCAATAGAGTATCAGCAAGTGAAAAATACGATAAATTTTATGTCGACCTGTATGGGTCGAAACCAATAGAGTATCAGCAAGTGAAAAATACGATAAATTTTATGTCGACCTGTATGGGTCGAAACCAATAGAGTATCAGCAAGTAAAAAATACGATAAATTTTATGTCGACCTGTATGGGTTATTTCACTGTATCCTTGAGTAGAGCAAGTGACTCAGATGGCACTCAACCACACACGTACTGTTCAGACATATCAACTGTTAAGTCTCTCCCCTTTAAAAACTTAAACCTGGTGTTAGTCCACAAAGGTGTCAAGGGAATCATTGTTAGATTAAAAAATTCTGTTATCTTTTGAATATAAATACTGGTTGGCCTACACTGCACTGTTTGATGTGGTAAGCAAACTACACTGGGGTGAAGAACCTGGCTGAGAGGAAGAGCACTGGTGCAAAAATGACAGTTTTTCAGAAGACAACAATCCAAATACATGTGCTGATTGCCTTTTCTTTAAAATTAAAAGTGCCCACAATAGCAGATTTCAGCATATATGTAAGGTGCCTATCGCCCGAAGGAGTGAAATGCACACTGCAGAGAAGTTCAGTTAACATGTGGGTAATAGAGAAAATCAAATGGGACCAAAGAAAAGTGCCGATCGTAAGGAAGTGCCCACTGCAGAGAGGTGCCCGCCTATGACGGTTTTACTATATTTTATACCAATGCGGTGGGTGTTCCCCCAGGGCTATGTCTGTAGATTGTTCTCCGTCAGCTTCTAACACACACACACACACACACATACACACACACTCATACAAACACACACACACACACACACACACACACACACACATGTGTGCATTCTTTCCATAACATTTCTAAAAATAGCCGTCGACGGTAGTTCATTAACAATATCGCAGGACAATAACAAACTGAGGGCTGCTTTGTATTATGATCGGACGATATGAATTTCACTGATAACAATTTCCCAAGTGAGGCAACTTTGCGTAAAATAGTTTCCATTCGGATAAACAGTATACATGTATATATATATATATATATATATATATATATATATATATATATATATATATATATATATATATATATATACCCATATGCATACATGCATGCATATACAAGGGTAGCACAATATTAATGCTTATACAGAGCTAAAGTCAAAGCCTGCAGGGAGTATTTTCGGCGAGATCTGAAAATATACAGGAGCAAATTACTCTTTTTATAATTTTAAACGAGCCCCATCTCAACTTAGCCGTGATAACTAATGCCTTTGATATCTTTTTTTAACGGTCGAGCGCATCCAGGTTTGTTTTGTCATGTATTGTTTGTAGCCATTGCGTATAGAATAAAGGGTCGCCCCTTGGAACCGATGGCACCTCTCTGTGCGATTCATGCATTAAATCGTCATAATCATTAGCACCTACTAGGCCATTTGATCATGCTAACGAGCACTTAAGTTTTTCTGCCTGTAACTGAATTTGCAGCCTTGGGTTCAGACCTCTGTGTCGTTTGTCATAACATCCGTTGCTTGTCATTCGTTCTAAGATGTTTTCGGTTTCAGATAAATCACCAGCTAACCACATGATGCTGTTTAATTGTTGCGTTCTTGTACATTTCCAGCCTGAAGTTGAGATCGTGAGGAAGCATGCGCATTTAGTCTTGTTTTGTTGTTGACAGGCAAGTGTTACAAGCAGCGATAGAGTGGGGGCATTCCAACCTATTTGAAAAGGGTCTGATTCATATTTATTACACACGAACACAATTACGCTCATAATGCAGCGATGGCTCCCGTTGGTCAATAAAGCTGTTGTTCCGTTGTCAGTGCCCATTTGTATTCATTCATCAGGTCATAGAGCACAGCCAGTATGTGACGCCAAGAAAACCCTCATCCTCCAAATCTGGGGGAGCGCTACCAATGGATCCTATATGTGGTATGATTTGTTTATTTGTTAATTTATTTCATCTATCTATCTATCTATCTATCTATCTATCTATCTATCTATCTATCTATCTATCTATCTATCTATCTATCTATCTATCTATCTATCTATCTATCTATCTATCTATCTATCTATCTATCGATCTGTCTGTCTGTCTGTCTGTCTGTCCGTCCGTCTGTCTGTCTGTCTATGTATCTGTCTGTCTGTCTATGTATGTATGTATGTGTGTATCTATCTATCTATCTATCTATCTATCTATCTATCTATCTATCTATCTATCTATCTATCCATCTCTATCTATCTATCTATCCATCTATCTATCTATCTATCTATCTATCTATCTATCTATCTATCTGCCTTGGCAGCCATTCACCGCTATATCAAAGGATTATTTCGGGCACCGGTTCGATGAACTTATTTGTGAGCCTTGTCTGAGATAGTCCAGGCAAATACGGCCTTGCCGAAACCAGTTGCGACATCCTCAACCATAGTAAACATGTATACCAGCTGGAAACTTGATTTGGATGACTCTGTGAAAGTGACCCTAGTAATGCATGAATATTTTTATCACTGGTCACGTTAACTGAAATGATGCCAGTTTGTGACTCAGAAGAAACTGTTATCCAATGAGGCTTTTGCTGATGTGCATATGGTACTTCTGCGTTCGTTCATAGATAGATAGATAGATAGATAGATAGATAGATAGATAGATAGATAGATAGATAGATAGATAGATAGATAGATAGATAGATAGATAGATAGATAGATAGATAGATAGATAGATAGATAGATAGATAGATAGATAGATAGATAGATAGATAGATAGATAGATAGATAGATAGATAGATAGATAGATAGATAGATAGATAGATAGATAGATAGATAGATAGATAGATAGATAGATAGATAGATAGATAGATAGATAGATAGATAGATAGATAGATAGATAGATAGATAGATAGATAGATGTGTCGGGTGATTTATGGGCAGAATTGTAATCCTCAGACGGTATGGTGGGCAGTTGTTCTGTTTATGGGCAGTTGAAAAATGCCCATAAACCATGTTTGCCTTAAATTCAATGTGCTAAATAGGGGGTTTCTAAAATGTACAAATTAGCAAATCTGCCCAGATATTATGGAAGCTATAAATGCCCAGAAACCGTGGTAATCCATACTTGGCATATACTGCCAACGGTCCAGTTTGAGGAGTACAATTGACCCGCAGACAATGGGCATGACCCACAAACCTGTTGGAGGACCTATTTCTTTGCATATATATATATATATATATATATATATATATATATATATATATATATATATATGCACACTTTCCGGTATGCCTTAATGAGAAAAAAATTATCATGGCGATAGATCGGCGTTATGATTCCAAATGCTGTAATGCACCTTGGATTGAGTGACTTTTAGTGTAGACTCACAACATAAGCCTGAAGATTTGCTGCATTATTTCCAATTTGAAAGTAGATAATTTTCCGATTTGCAAGCTTGTACCGTATGATGCAGACAATGCAGAAAAAATGAGTACATAATGGTTTGCGTTCGAAACCATTGATGAGTTTCGTATACTTCGGTAATACATGACCTAAATTCATAAATTTCAAACCCAACAATGACAGCAAAGAGATTCCAGAGCTACCAAAGTATCAACGCCCAATACCAATGTGAAGATACACATTTCATTGCTGACTTCAGACAGGTAGTCACCCATAAAAGGCAACTGGTGGTTTTAAACTGGTTCTCTCAACCTATGAAATATTCTTCATTAACTACAGACTATAGTGTTTCCAAAAAAGTTACCGGGTACTCTTTCTGACGTTCTCACAATGAAGGTGCTAGCGTTCATCGGTCGGAATGGCTTCCCACTAAAAAATTGTGGAAGAATATATATGGAAAAGTTGCTGGCTCAGGTATCTCACTGGGTGGTCCTCACTGCCCACAAGGGGACTCATTAAGGAGCCGAGCTGACGCACCAAAATAAACACAATCTATAGCAGTGATTCTATTGAATGAGGCAGATTGAATTACATGCGCAATCATCTCATCTGTAATTCACGTGACTCTTTCAAATTTTCATAAATTCAAGATTTTGTATCACCATAGCGGTAGACACAAGGTGACAGTTATACAGTCATGTGGCACGAAAGTATAGAAACAAAAGCATTATTACCCGGTTCAGCAAAACACTTAAACATTAATCCGTGGAGATATAATGATATTCTTGTTTGAATTTCCGCTTCAAATTAAACAGATTCTCATCCTTTCGGATATTGTGCAGAATGTTGTTCTATGACCTAACACCATTTTAGGACAAGGACCTCTAAGAGCAGCGTTTTGTGCAGGTAGGACCACGTATCCGCAGAAAATGTGCACCATGGAACGAAGTGGTACACTTCACATAGAAGATTTAGTTGCTCAGGTAGATGAGTTGCTGTCATATATTGAGTACACTTGAACAATAGAATCACCGCTTGAAGGTGTCCCCCCTCTTCTAAATTTGGCAAACAAATTCCCTAGCTAAGTTGATACCTCTAATATTTTAAAAACAAGTTACCGGTTATGATGCTGGGCGCCAATTTCTACATACCTAATACAAGTTGCCAATCCAGTGCTCCTAGTTTTCTCCGAACGATATCATCGTCAAAGATTTGTAAGATAAAATCGCCATTTAATAAATAAATGAATGAACTAAGAAATAAATACAAAACAAACAACCAAACAAACAAATGAATAGAGAATATTACATAGCTGGCAGTTCGTTACTTTTTCCCTCTCTGTCTCACGAGGGACCTTTGTTGCTGGGCAAATCAAAAATGACCGCATTCCACTACTGTTTTCTCCCACCAGCAGCCATCCCTAGTGACAGAAAGATAGTAACTCAACCTCCAGCCATGCGAAATTTGATATAGACTTTTAAACTCCTCATCCAGTGATTGTGGGGATTCTCGGATATCATGACCGAAGCGCGTAGTGCTCAGGTCGTGATATCAGACGGAGGTCATAGAATCCACACAATCACTGGATGAGGAGTATCAGTCTGCCATGGCTAGATTTTAATAAGCCAGCACTCTTCGCACAATAGGCCTAAACAGGTCAACCAGCCACCCAGCTGACCTTCGAGTGACCTTGCTTGCACTTCATTGCAATCACTGTGCGTAGTGCCAAATTACTTCTCTGAATTTAAGTGCATGTAAGTTAATGCAGAAAAAGAGTTCCATCGATTCTAACAACCTTAAAGCATCAAAAACACACACACACACACACTGCTGGAGTATGTTTAAACACTGTGTTCAGCTGTAACATCACGGCTGGAATCGGTTAGGAATGCCAAATAGTAAAAACGGGAAAAACAAACAAACAAACAAACAAACAAAAGTTCATGATAAATTGCTTGATGGATGGAGCCGTGGTTAGTGCTGAAACTAACATTGGTCAAAGATTCAATTGCAGCCACATCATTGGCTGTTGTCCGCTGCCCATGATACAATCTATGTGTAATTGTGTATTTATAGCAAAAAATGTCTCGTAAGCATACTTTCAACGACGACCCACGTTGTGTGATGTGTTTTTACGCATGTTCGTCGTCGTTATTCAACACCACGTGTGACGTATACCCGAACATCCCACGCGTACATGTGATTTTCTCTTTGTATTAAAACACAACGTCACTGATGCAGGTGCGTCACAATTCATTTGTTATAATCTTCATGTGAACTACAGTATATTACTACGTTTGAATTTCACTTTTAAAAATGCTAATTTGACCTCAAACATAGAAAAATATAAAATAATAATAATAACAAAAAATAATAACAAAAGAAAAAGGTAATACTCAACCCTCTAAGCATCACCGACAAGAAGCCACTTGATACTTAAGACTTGATTCAGAGCGTTCTGCACATGTGAATGTCCAATTGGCCATGCTGTCGTCCATTTATTTGGAATTATAAAATGTATTTGGTTTACGAGTGTTTGCACATAACTCGTTAGACCTTAGCGTTGTTAAGCCCAGACAACATTTTTTTCCTAAATAGGTGAGTGCATCCCGTCGACACTTTTAGGAAATGGTATAAATCAAGGTTTTATCAGCGTGTATCCGTCAATTAGGCATAATTGTCCTCATGTTACAACCTAGTAGTCTCACCCTCATTTACCAGAGAAGTCTAGGCCCATCACAATATGTTCTACGCATGCAAAACAAATGAAGGTCTGAGTATTTGTACCGAGACTTTCAACTCGTTTGCACGCACTGACGATGTTACTATCTCTGAGTTACAAAAAAGGTAATCAACATTTGTATTGGCTAAGGTAAGCATTGGTGCTTTACGTTTGGACCCCGCCAAGACTAAATGGGTGATTGCAGGCAAGTGTTCTTTTCAAGATTAAATGTTCCGGCTCCTTAGTGAAAGCAGAATACAAATTGTCGACTTACTGGAGCTTCTAGGGATCTGGCTTAGTTCTGGTGGAAGTTTTAACCATCAACAGGATAATTGCATTAATTCTGTCTGTCTCTGTCTGTGTGTTTGTTTGTTGTCTGTGTACACAGGTCTTTGGAAGTAGATAATAAGGCAAAGGGAAAATGTTACCTGATTAGGTATAGGAGTGTGCATCACAGATTTTGGTTTGTTCACACAGACAGTATAAATGCAATACTTAAATTGTCAATAGCCTATAAAATAATTTTATGAACGCACAGCTCATTACAGAAATATCTGTGCTCCTTTGTGGAGGCTGAATAAATATATATATATATATTCCAGAGAGTGACTCAAATGTATAGGATTGATTGGATGCGACACAACACTGGCACTCCAATGTCCAGCGTAACAAAAGAAGCGTCTGACAGCATTACTATAACTGACATGAGCAGGCCATCAGAGAAAAGTAGTTATATGCCTAACGAAGCACATTGCATTCAAGTAGAGAGGGAACTAAACAGCATTAGTTCAACAAAATAGGGACAGTTACGAAACGTCATCAGTAAAATATTTGCCTGCATGTAAAGCATCCTGAACTGAAGCTGTAGATTCTCAATGTCTTTGTGTGAAATATATAGAAAAAGTGCAGATATTTGTGTGCATTAATATTTGCGAGCAATTTTTCATTAAGGAATAAGTTTGGGATGAGATGCAATTTGAATGCGGTGGACTGGAAATGTTACATTTTTCAGCATAATTTTATTTCCCAGGGCTTTTAAGTGGCACATGCTATCGGGTGATCATGGTCTTGTTTCCTGGGCTATTTGTCAGCGTTCGTGCGCCTGGTGTGCAAATGATAATTGTTTCAGAGCCGTCTTGGCTGGAGCTTTGATAAAACACCTAATGGTGAGTCTTAACGTTGGCTGGGTTTAGGTTGCATGGCATACTTTTTCATTGAGCCTATTAACAGGGTCACATGCTAATGTCACCGGTTCGGGTTTCTTAAGCGTGCATTCTGTTCAGTTTGGCAAGCAGTCAACATAACCATAAATTGATTATTCCAATTGCGCTGTTTTGTGGAAAAAAAATGTCTAGTTGCGTCTGTCAACTTGGCAGGCCATTTCTTTAGCCATCCAGTAACTTGAACCATGCTATCAGACACGATTCTCTACCCTTTGCAGTTTGGACAAGCAGACCCCACCACGCATAGCTACGCAAAGCTGATTCCTGGTTAGAAATCAACATCGTGATACCTTTCCTTCTTTCAATCAGCTTTTTTGCGACAGCCGCTAGTGCAATATTGAAGAGAAAAGTTTAAAAAACTTTTTAAAGTGGTGATCGTTGTATACACACAAAAATTTACTCTTCCAGTGATAAATTCTATACTCAGTCAACAGCTTCCCTCGGCATGGGAAAGCAGCTGACTTGGATCATGATTTTCCTGAGGAAAAAGGGAAAAGCGAAATAAGCCCCTCAGTATCCTTCTAATATATGCCCTGTCATATTTCAATAGATTTCGTATAATAGGCCTATCTTCGAGTTGATTCCCTGAATCGAACGAACAAAGAAATGAATACTAAAATTTTATATAACTATTGTCTTTATAGGTAAATTAAAGAAGAGGGAGAGACAGAGACACACACAGAGACACAGAGAGAGAGAGAGAGATAGCACAACTTACATATATATATATATATATATATATATATATATATATATATATATATATATATATATATATATATATATATATATATATATATATATATATATATATATATATATATATCCGGTGCTCCTTGGATGCTGGTGGACTTATATCTGTACAGTCTCTGATCTGGATCAACTCCGAACACAGTACTTCATTTGTACTGGAATAAATACAATGAACTTGGCCATGCCAATTATGGCATTCAAACATACCTGCCTCCATTGAACCATTCTCCTCAGTAATTGGGATTTGGTGCTGTTGGTATGTGAGTTTCCCATTTTCGACTAGGTGATTGATGCCGAAGGTTGCTGGTTCGAGACCCGGCCGTTCCATGGTCTCAAAACATTCAAAAATAGTAATGTCCTCACAAGATCCAGACAGATACCCCTTGCCGCCCTGTTCGCACGCAAGAATGTACATTCAATCTATTTTTTCACATTGCAAGTATAGGAGAGAGCATGGTGTAACATGAGAACAAAACACAAAGGCCCTGTGTGTTATCGGACCATAACGCATGTGCCCATCCCCCCTCCCCCTCCGAAATTCCAATAAGCCACACCTGCCTGGGTTTTCGGAACATAACACTTGAACATGCTAGGCAAGTCAGTTTCTGGTCGCGTCTCTTAATTCTATGTGTAAAATTTCTAAATTTCGTGCAATCGAGCAGTAAAAAATAAGGGGGGGGGGGGGGATTTAAATATAAGCAATGAGGGTCGCTTTTGTATTTGTTATGACATAATGACGCGGATGATTGAAGCTGGCATCGGGCGAGACGCACTGGCCCGCCACGCTCACGATGCCAGCTTCAATCACGAGCGTTATTATGCCATAACACACACAAAATCGACCCTCATTTCTTAAATATCACCATGTCCTGTCGTTGTACACATTCGCCTCCCGAGGGATAAATGAAGAGGGTACATAGATAAAAATCAGTATTTTAAATGGCTTTTTTGTCTGTGCTGTAGAAATTAAAAGATTCAAAATGAAACAAATACCAACTTAATTCAAAATTTATAAAGCGTATTCAGGATTTGAAATTTTCCATATTGATAACAGATCAACAAGGAATGTAGTTAGCGGAAGTGAAATATGAATTGGAGAGGAGCGTCAAAGACCTGATCAAAAGAAATGTATAAAGCTCTTTTAATACGGTTTCTTGGTAACCTAAGGGCAAAGCTAAACGCAAAAAGGAAAATGAGTGCCATAAGTACAGCGTAACCCACTTAATTGCCAATGGTTTACGTGGATTTAAATGCGTGGAACAAATACAAAACATTCGACTCTAATTTCAGTTAAAACTGCAAGCGACATTGCGAAGTGAGGAAAATGCAAATACAGAGACATCTATTAAGTTGGTTATGGATAAAATGTCGAAATCTGTCCTCCCTTTTCATGCATTATTTGCGTGGTACTTAAAAACTCATGTGGCACTGATGCTCGCTAGCACCAATAGCATCAGGTGACCAATAGAGTGTTGACAGGCTGGCGAGGGGCGAATAAAAAGGTGGTAACATGATGAATTGGGTACAAACACATGCTCCAGCACTAACACCATGTGGCACAAGCGATTTGCGAGTTGCGATAGCTCCTTTATGAATTTTTGCCAGCACTTTAGCAGTTTGTCTCTAGCTTATTTCCACCTGTGATTCCTTGCGTAACTGTTTAGAGGAAAAAAACCATTAGCATTTTGCCAGCGAGCTCTAGTTAAATGCCCAGATAACGTACACAGTGGCGATTAACTGTTGTCAGCTTTGCTATAAAATTAGCATTGGAATTAACAAAAACGTAATCTGGGAGCAAAACATTTTGTTAGCATCGTGTACACTTTGCATCAGATTATCGGACGTATGTTGCTGGTATATTGCCAAATAGCATACTTCAACCTGTTTCTGGCCTTACAGTGGTTTTGATCTAGTAAAACTAACCGCGATAGCTTTTAGACACCAATAAAATTAAGTCGAAGTTTTCTTGTTGGTATGTGGAAGGCAACATTTCATTTACATCATGAAGATTTCGACCGTCTTTCCGTTTTCTCAATAATACACCAGATAGCAGCTTTTATATTAAATCGGCACTGGAATCCGTTATATTCTTAGTTTCGCGTATTTTTTATTCTCGTTTTATAATATTTTATATTAGCAACTAGTACCGCTATGCACGCGCACAAATGTTCACGGTATTGGAATTTTAAACATTTAATTGATATTTGATATTATTTAATCACATGGTTCGCTTTAAGCCTATGTTAAAACATGATTTCATTATAGGTATATTTTCATGGTCTCCTGCCATCTGCAAAATACGCGAAACTAAGATTATAACGGATTCAAGTGCAGATGTAGTAAAAATTGTGGCCTGGCTACGTCATGCATAATTAGCCCCGTTGAACCTATTTTAAGATTATGTTTCTTCATATTTTTAGTTTTTTCCTACAGGTACACTGGAGCCTGCTAACAGGACCAGTAATCAGGGGAAAGTTGGCCACTTTTAAATCCGTCTGTGGCAGCTTAACTGCGATGTCATTCTACGGTGGTCATGTAATATCCAGCTTTCCATCCAAACTTGAAGCGGACGCAAACTTTTTTTTCTAGGAAGCGAACTGTTACACAAGCTGTAGCTCTCAATTTAGATAAAGATCCCAACATAGCTCTGCGACCTGTGTCGTTAGAACATCGATTAGGAATGACTTTGCTATAGACCGAACAGAACTCTATTTGACAGGCATAACCTCAAAAGGTGGCGCGTTCTTAGTTAATGGCTCCATTGGTCAAAATTAACCACCCTGTTCCTCATCTTCTCAGAGATGGTAACCAATGCAGATAGAGGTGATATACTAATACATATTTTGCTACTCAGCGCAAAATCCTAAAACGAGACTGAACCTTCACCTTTACCTCAGTTTCCCCCCTTTTTTTATAATGGTACGCTAACAATACCTCATCTTAAAGAAAGTAATATCTTGAAAGTACTTTAGTCCTTTGAGGTTATCTGAGCACCACACTCTGTAGACGTTGGAAATAACCTGTACGCTAACAATACCTCATCTTAAAGAAAGTAATATCTTGAAAGTACTTTAGTCCTTTGAGGTTTTCTGAGCACCAAACTCTATAGACATTGGAAATAACCTGTACGCTAAGTGTTTGACGACAATCTGGCCACGTTCTGGTTTTCTTATCTTTGGATAAAAAAAAATGTAATGTCTCCACAGTCTTCCAAAAAGACAAGCATGCCGAATAACCTGAAAAATGAGGCAAAAATTGTTTGTCAAATTTCATTCAATTGTACCTATCTTAAATATGTATTGATTGGTCAAGAATAAAGATAATCTTAATATCTCGATATCTCTCATGTCTTTGGCTGGGTCTGCTACTAGTTCGCGCCTTTAAATTTAAACAAAAAGGGATTCATGACCTCTTTCGGGGATGTTAGGAGGTTATAGGTCCAATCATTTTCAGCAGGATAACATTGGTGGCCAGTCCTCAGATTTGCTCCCAGTTGAGGCTTTAGACCCGAAGGAAAAGTCTTTGGCCGTCTACTTTATAGCGTATATTAATGACATCACTGACATCTCTTGTGACAAAAGATAAAAATGCTGACGACACTAATGTTTGGAAATGGTGCATGAGCTGCACGCCGCGCAAATCGGATCAATAATTATCTCGCTAAAATTGTCCTCTAGGGTATGCTCTGGAAAGTTACATTTGACACCTCAATATGAATTGCCTTATTATTTTTGTCAAAAGGTAACAAAAATTGACCATGGTACGTGCCACTTAAATGGCATCTCTATACCGAAATCAAACCCTCGTGCTCATTTGGGCATAAGCCTTGCTGCTAACGTAAGATATGTCGCACGCATCATTCGCATGGCAGAACAAGTAAACGCTATGTGCTACACCGTAGACTGTATTATGAATCACCTTGGAAGGCTCTTATTGTAGGATACATAACCATGGTTCGACCAACATTGGAGTATGGATGTAGGGTGTTCGACAATTATACTGCTGATTTAGTTGAGTCATTAGAATACTTTCTATGCAAGCTGAACGGATGTGCACTGAGGCCTTCTTTATGTATGCCTTTACCAGGAGAACTGTGTTGTCAGACTCTGGGTATCAGAAGAAAACACTTCAAACTTTTTTTCTCTTAAAAACTGGCTAACAAAGTAGTCCCTTTCTATTTAGATTACGCAATTGAGGACTATTTTAGGAACACTATGTCACGCCATCGACTCAATTTAAGACCCGCATGTAAGTCTTTGCGGTTTAGAAACGTTTTTGTCCAGTCATCTTTATGTTTCTGACCCATTTACCACTTAGTATTCGCAAGGAAGTGCCTTTGAGTCGATTCAAGACAAGTTTTCAAAACTCTTTGGCTGTTAACTTTATATCAAATCACCTTCTTTATGACGATCGATTCCCAAATATTCGTTACACACAGTTCTATTTCCATAGATTCAATGATGCCCCTGTAGCAGCATGTAAGTGTTCAGATCTGTACACACATAGGCCCACCAGTGCGAAACGGTTCGGTAACTCTCCAGTGCTAGAGGCAAGAAAACCACAAAAATATTTACTCCCGGGAATTAAAAACAATACGTTTGCCCATATAAATTTGTCAACATTTACATCAAAATTATCTTGTTTTGTTACTTAAGATGTGATAAATGACTGATAAGTGATAAATTTAGAAACAGTTTAGAAACAGGGATATAAAAACACCGAACTGCCCATCCAACACAAGAGAGTACCGAGCAGTTTAGCACTAGTGGGCGCATATGTGGTACAAAAATATTCGCCATTCATATTTTCTGTAAATGCCCCAGTCATGCAACAACAAAAACGACTTTTTAAAGACTATATGTCGGAAACTTATGATGGATATATATCCCCCAATGACTACAAAGTAACTGGCTAGATCTTATTTCATTTCCTTATTAATAGTAACAGAGACATATGTGACATTACGTATGTTGTAACATTTAAAGCTGTACAAAAATACATTGTCGAAACTTGGGAGAGTTTAATTTCCAACTTTCGTGACTTTCATTAATACTGACATTGTGTGCATGTGCTCAAATCGTATGCAACACTATTTTGGTACTTTCTGTTTTACTCAATATAAAGTAGAGATACAGGTGTTTTTACCATTATATTTTAATTGCATATTCTTTTGTGTCAGTAGTCTTCGTTTTATTATGTAGTTTGTCCCGTGTGTTATTCATATTACCGAAACCATATTTTATTATTGTAGGCACTGGACTGCCTGTATTTTCAGGGCTCAATTGTGCTACAATCATCCCCAGTATACATAAATATGTTTAAATTAAATCAATGTGAACAACATGTGATACTATAAAAATGAGCATCAGATTTGGGGTAACTTCTGAAACAGAAATAGCTTATATTCAAAATCGAAAGTATGAGTAAGAGCATTTTCGACATCCATTTTCCCCCTATTTCCATTATGAAAGAATTAATCACGCCATACTAGTATACGTTAATTGCGCATCATCGCCAAAATACATGCTCTTCACTGATCCACGACAACCATTTGAGAAACCTAAGCAGTTGAAGTTAAGCGTGGGTCGGTACTATTATCCTGGTGAAAATCGTTGCAATAGTATCCCCTTTTGAAGGTTGCATACCGATTTAAATGATCATTACTCCCTGAGATTAGGCTTTAGGGGTAGTATAAGTGGAGTCCCGTGCAGACAGTCATCTGAATCCAACGGCAAGTAAATCGCCTTAGAATTTTTTTAACGCTAGTAGGCCAAACTGACATAGCCCAGGATGAGACTCTGGTAGTGGTCAGTGAGCACAATTCCTCGGCCATCTTTATCGAGATTTTGAAAAACAAGAGACAAACAAAAAAAAAAAAAAAAAAGAAGAAGGAGAAGAAGAAAGAATTTAAATTCAGTTAAAAATGACAAAGAAAAATAGACACGAAGAGCAGACCTTGATGTCTACAACACAGAACACTTTCCCGCTTTTCCATAAGAAAAATGTGGCATGCCGATATGTTGGAGGTGAGATTCCTATGGTTGGACAAAAAGATGGATGTCGCTGCCGTCTGCGAGGATTTTACACGATTAATTGTACCCTGAGGCTAGCCTAAGAAGAAGCCCTGTAGATCTTGTAGAAACTGTAATTCTGTGAGAGGACAAGCCCTTTTCATTACCATACGTGAGGACTGTCAACTGCTTCGACAGATTGGCCCAGCACGGTATCATGCAAATGCCATGGTCTCACTTCATGACGTTGGGCAGCCACTTCACTGCCAATCACTCAACCCTCTACATGATTACCAGAAGAGAGTATCCGTTTGCAAGAAAACAAAATTGCCAGAGCTCAGCTTCCCAGGGCATAAAATAAGCATGGCCAGGAAAAAATGAGTTAGGTACTGTTTTCCTTCTCATAAACGTTCCATTACAGTGAAACCCCGTATTAAGACCACTTCATTAATGAGGCCAGCTCAAAAGTGAGACCAGAATTGCCATATTATACAATGGGCAGTGGGCAACACCCAATCAGATGGCAGCATTTTAAACTTTAACAGGATTTAATATCGCCACTAACCACGATTCCGTGAAGCAGTTTATCATAAATTTGTGTACTTCACGAACCGTGTTCCATAGGGGATAATTATTAGAGATATATCAGGTTACAATGGGTTAAACCATCATTTTTGCTATTTTCACACATGTTATGCACTTTTCCTTTAAGTTTTGTATGCCGGAATCAGATTTCAGGTTGTGTAAAGGAATATTGTGAATTTTGGCAAAAGTATTGGGCCTGGTTCTCATTGTATGGTGTGTCTTCGGCTGGGGACTAGCTAAGCTTCTAAGCTCTGCCCTGCAGGAATCTAACAGGAGCCTCATTTACATACAGCAGGTGTGAGCGCTTCTGCGCATGCTCCGCACAAGCAGACTACGATCAGCTGGGCAGGCAAACCCCATTATCGCAGTGCCAGTGAGTCGGTGAAGATCAGTGAATTTGGGGGTATACTAGCAGTGTGAAAGTTGAGAACAGTCCCATAATCGGTATCCCTCTGGCTGTTCATTCACATCTCCTTGTTCACAACAATCTGTAGATCTAGCCTCGTGGACCACAAAGTCTCCGAGTTTCTGGGTACTAGCACTGCAAAATCGTTTGTCCACACCGGGTTGGCTTGTGGATGTTGTGGTGTTCACCGAATCAGAATCCGTGACCTTGGCCTCGACTTCGTTCGACCCTGACCCAGCAATGCCAGACTCGCCCGGGGTCTCCGTGAGGCTCACGTCGGGTTGCAGGGTCGTCTCCGCTGGAGGGAACTGATTGTAGTATGATCCTAGATCAAACGCTTTGAGTTCACTTGCAACTGACGCGGGCATCGGTCTGCCCGTAGGTTTTTTCTTTCTCGGCATCTTTGCAATAGCACTTTCTAATCACACAAATGTAAGCAACGATCCTCTGAACTTGATAGAAACTTTCTGAACTGAGACTGAAGTTCACTGTGTGTCACTTACTCGCTCCAGGTGTAAATCCGACTTTAATACTTCAGTGCTCTAGTGACATTTTACTAAATATTCTCTTGAAAGGTAGTGAGGACTTGCCAGACACTGATAATGTATTCATCTTTTAGGCTGTTCATACATTCTTATCAGAATCTAGACGTTTCATCTACTAATTTAGTATATGATCTAATTATAAGTCTCCATTATCTGGCATCAATTGTATTATTCGTGTACAAGCCGTGAATTTAGTCTTCTGTTCTCGTCCAGTGTGTATTGTATATATTCCTGTGCGTCCTTTTATGTACTGGAGAGCCTCCAGATTAGTCTTTGTGTACTATAAGGCAATCCAGAGAAAATAAATATGTTTACACTATTCTAAGTTCCGATTTACTGACACCTATATTGGGCCCCACGCAAGACGGCAAACATCATAGAACCCGGTTGCCCCGTAACCACCTGTCAGTCATTTGTCGGCCAATCAGGGTAAGAAACCCGAACATGGAATCCAAAGTGACAGATGAACACGATTATAACATTTTTGGATGTAAAACCTCTAAAATAAAGCATTCTTTGAAGTTTGATGCTCCAAACTTGTCCATTTACTCAACAGGTAGGAGTGCGTAACGAAATACCAGGGTGTCATTGCGATCAAAGGCCCAAAGAATAGCGTAAGTCCTATTGAAGTCGGCATTTGCTTTGAAAGCGTTTTTCTCGGCATCATTCCTGGCCTTTGTTTTTCAACTTCTTGTGAAATCAACTTCGCCAGTTTTGCTCATAAAGACCTGGGGTTTGTGGCAAACTGTTCACAAGAATATAATCTTTAAAACAATGTCTCAGATTTTTTCAATGTTGAGTTGTTTTCTCTCTACAGCGAGCCAAAAGTCAAAACCTTTGATGCAAGAATGGAATGTCATCTTTTCAACTTTAAACGTGAGTATCTCCACAATAGTGCAAACAATGAAAAAATTGAGACACATCTGTGTAGAAAATCATGTCTGCTAGCTTTTGCAACAGAAATGCACATGCTCAAGCTCAAAATAAAAAAGGAGATTTAACAATTGTGTGATTTTTTTTATGATCACTTTACCTGATTGTTGTGTCAACACAGAAGAACTAGTACAAATGAAAATGCTATCAACTTATTCCCAGATTTGCTAGCTTTCAGGAAATATATAGTTTATGGTACTTGTAGCGTATGTTTTAGACTTTTAGTAAGTCATTTGTAAGACTCACGAGTGAACCTGATATATACCCTTTTAATGCTCCGCATCTAGTGATTGCATGGATTCTGTGACCTCCGTCGTTTTTAGTGGCCTCAGCGCTGCGCGCTTAGGGCATATTATCCGACGTTGCTCATAGAAACCACACAATCACTAGATAGGGAGTATTTAAGTCTATAACCATGCACGTTTTGGCATATAAGTGTATCAATAGTTTCAAAATACACAGCGCATTATAAAAACCGCTCACTTTTAAGTGAAACCATAGACGGTGTTAGCACTAAGGTACCAGTGTGTTACGCTTTTTTTCCCCGACATGCTTTGTAAGTTATCAGGCACCCGTATCAATTTTAGTCTGACACAGCGGACTTGCGTTGGAATAAGCAAGGACCAGTATAATACTACCCGGTCACAGCGAAATGGACAACTGAGTTTCCTCAATTTTAAAACGTAATCGGATAAGGAATGAGAAATATCGTACAAGAAGCCATTATTAATCGATCAGCGATCTAAGGAATCGGTGGATTTCATGTGACCTGACAAAAATCGACGTTTGACCCTAATGTTAGCGAATTCCCGGATTTGTCTCGCATGAGGTGCCTGAAGTGACTTAAAAAAGGGGATATCTTCAGATGTCTGGTCCGTCACCAACGTTCCACCCCGTCAAAATGTCTAACGACTTTCGATCGACCTCGAATAGTTTGCCTGCAAAGGCTTCGCTAAAGCCCCGGTGTATTGCCAACAAATAGAATATTTTGCACCTGTCTACCTGTATATTACGGGGAAATTGGCATTTTATCTTGCGAATTCGGAAAGATATTCTTGGTGCTTCATTTGAACCAGTTTTCCATTTTGCGATATAAAAGATATCTCTCATCGATTGGCCTTTGTCCTTCGAGGAAATTTTATATCTTTTTTGATCCTCTGGCGCAAACTTTTGTCATAAAATAGAAGAATATACCATATCATACTACACAGTGATAACACAACCCCTTTCTGTTCAATACCTTGCAGAATCTGGAGTATTGTGTACAATTAAGGTAAACAAATCATACATGATAATTAACAAACTATTTTTGTAATTGCTTTAATCACTTATTTACTCGAATTCCCAAAGCCCACTGCCCTAAAGCTGTAGATTAGCAGAATATTAATTTCACTGGCTTCTTTTCATACTTTCATTAAAACCCTGTGGCGGAAGCTCAACATTAAAGGAAAAGACAAAGCTGATTATGTTTTCTATCCTTCTCGACCGGCTGAAGCGGATAATTATAAACACGACCCGCCCCTGGCATGTGGTGTTTCTCTGACCTTCCACGGTATTTCAGCACCCTTCCATCTCACACGTGTTATTGCCTCTCACCTTTCGAGGATTGATTTTCACTTGTTTACATGGTTTACGTAAGTCTCATTCTTTCATCCCTAAATTTAGTTCAATTAAAAACAATACATAGCCTCTGACGAGAAGGCTTCCCGTGTGGTTTTAACATAGGGTGTTGCAGTCTTGATTGAGTGTGATTTTTGATAGATAGTTGTTTAAAGTTTGGACAGCCAAGCAAAGAGAAGCGGTTCCACGGTATTTAGAGGACCTAGATCCAATTTACTAGGACCAACAGCTTTCCTCGGCGCACGTATACCAAGGGTGAGCTGAAGAAAGCTATTACTCTGACTCATTAATTGTAACTCAACCTGCCAGGCTTCAGCGCCCGGAAAATCCGTTGCTATTTCAAATTACAAAAGAAATGTAATAAATATCCTGCACCGTGGCTACATGACCCGTCTAAAGCGAGATCCTTGGCAATATGGGAAAATAAAACTATATTGAAAATTAATTTTAAACTTGTCTTAGCACTTTTAATTTTCGTCTGACGAAAACTCATCAACGCATGGACAAAGAAATTCCACCCAGAACACAACAGCTATAATTCACATTCACGGGTTCTTGAGCATTTCGAGGCTTGATCATTTTATAGCCTCACACGTTCATGTGTCTCCTTCGACTGCAAACATCCGAGCCCACACTAACCACCTACCCTTGCTTTCTTATGTGGAACACATCTCTCAGAAAGGTTTTTAGATATGTTATGGTGAATGTGTCCGCCCCCCTATATATATATATATATATATATATATATATATATATATATATATATATATATATATATATATATTTATATTATAAGAACAAAAAACACATGGAGCATAGGATACGTGAAATGCCATTCACTGTAAACACTTTCCCTAATAACTTTTTTTCAAGACAATCGTTAATGCAGATTGTTTTGTGCCGCCTGTACGGCTACTCTTTCTCCTTTTATACATTTTAACGTTGGTGCCAAATTAAATTCGTAAATTCTAAATTGACTAAAATAATAAAATAACATGATACCGATTCAGTGATGAAACTTAGTGCGGACAAAGTCAAGAAATAGTCTTACTAAATTTGATAAAAAATAAGATCCAGGTTTCGGAAAAAAATGTTCAAAATCCATCGCATAAATAAATAAATAATTAAATAAATAAATAAATAAATAAATAAATAAATAAATAAACAAATATATACATAAATCAATCAATCAATCAATCAATTAATAAATAAATAAATAAATAAATAAATAAATAAATAAATCAATCGATAAATAAATAAATAAATAAAATAAATAAACAAGCAAAGCAGACCT
>OZ026623.1:43548466-43553466 GCA_964020975.1 Hermodice carunculata | reverse complement strand
AAGTCACATGGTTTTTTGCACTTATCAACATACGTTGCTACTTTATCGTTACACGTAGCATGTCCCTTCTGACTGGCTTAATTTCTTCCCCAATCATGCACTTTCTTCCGTGCTTATCACATCGCAAATCAGGCAAATATGAACTATAACAATGACTCGAGATTACATTTGCTCACGAAAAGACAGTTCATTCAATTTACAACATGTCCATCCGGTACGCAAAGAGGATATGAAAGTAGTGGAATCAGTCTCCAACTTAAGCTATGAAGGAGTTGGAAAGACGCCATTAGGTCTTTGCTTTTGGTGAGTGCGAGATATGGGAATGAGGAAGCAGTACCCTTACTTGGACATTGCAGATGAAGCGCGCTTCTTCTCAGTTGAAGTCCTAATTGATCTCCTGGCTTGGGCTTTATTGTAGAGTGCACACACACACACACACACACACACACACACACACACACACACAAAGAGAAGAAGAATCGCAATAGTCCAAGTAAGGGTATGTTTCCTCAACAAAAGCAAGACCTATGGCGTCTAACTCTTTTACTTAAGTTAGGAGAAGATTAGCTCCTTCTTTCCTCTTGGTCGGTGTTTGGATAAATGATATGCCTGTCCTGCTAAGAGCAATGTTAACCTCGAAGTCATTGTTACTCGTCACTATAGCACTTGATTTGAGCTGTTAATTTTGCTTAAAATTAATCAGATTGGGAAGAAATTTAATTGACGTGCAGATTTGCGTAACTTTAGTGCAGGTCCATTCTTCTTGCAATCTCGTATGCATCTGGAACAATCAGTCGTCTCGGACAATATGCAACCAGAATATTGACATATATGCTGTTGGGCACTCAGTCCGAGACGTGAGCTATTTTGTTTTTAATCTGATCATCTATATTAAAATTGAAGTATTTTTTTCAATAGCAAAGTGTGTTTTGAATTTTGTACACGTTCTCAATTTTTTTTATCTTCCTCTGTATTATTAGACATATCTTTTTTTTTGCCGTTGGTTGATAAAATATCTTTTGAATCTTTTTCCGAAAACTATTTGGTGGGGAATTCTGTGATCTCTTTGCCGACATTTTATAATGATTTTGAACCCCATTTGATAGAACAATCGTCTACAGCTCCGCAAACGCCTTAGGAGGTAAACATTTGTCTCAGACGTGGAGGAACCTAATTTCGATTTGTTTTCAAGATGTAGTGGTACGTATTTGTCCAGTATCCTTAGGGAAAGATCGTTCAAGTTTGAAACATGTTCATCTGGATAGTGAATTGTATCCACCGCGGTCAGCGTGGTTGCGCATAATTTAGCTGCGTGAAACCTTGGTACATATTGTCCGAACCCTCTCTGTATTTGCTTCATTAAAGCCAACTGCAACAGTTATCAAGCAATGCACATAAGCGTTTGAGAGCACATTCAGTCTGCCCATTTACTTATGTAACTTACAAACAGCATAACAAAACAATACACATTTGACCTGTCTACTGTTCGGTGAATACAGTTTACTGTGCCCGCGGGCTTTTGCTGGCGCCCTTTTTGATCCAAATGATCCATTGATACCTTTGCGCTCCGCATGCTGCATATTAAAAGGGGCATGACTGGTAATACTTGGGCTGCCATCTAGGATGCAGTTTGATTTAGGTGGCGCGGTAATTGCTGGACTTATGTTCATAATACAGTTGCGCTTGGCTGATACAAGTTGAGTGAATGCGTTACATCTTGCTTTCCCAAACTAGACTCCAATGTGAAGTCTTCATGGGTGCTTTCCAGAACTTCAAGTGCAGATGTGTCATTGGCAAAAATTTGCTTTCTGAAGAAAGAGTAGCAGCCGTGCAGATGGAAATCGGCGAAGAGGACTAAGAAGCCCACTGTTATAGCATTTTCGTTTCGTTTTCGTTCAAGTTTCGTTTCTGTTCAAGTTTAACAGTTGACCTTGATTAAAGTCTGTATTCATTTCATATTACGTGGCAAGATATGAAACACAGCACGGTACAACACCATCCCGGATTCCTCACAAACATATATAACGTTTAAACCTGGCATATATTTATAAGGCGATTACGCTAAAGCCATCTTACTTCATAACATCCACATTTATGTTTAAAACCTCATATCAACTATTTCCATCAACGCTCAGATGATTATAAATACTACTGAGGCGGGCGTTCTCCAGTGCATTTGTGTTATTTTACATAGATGGTGAAACGCTATGATAGCCAGAAAGGCGAGCGCATAAGCTATTAACCCTCGCATCTTTTCTTTGACCTTGTTGCCATGACCCCTAGGTTATCCAGCACACGACATATCCAGGCCTTGCATATCTCTTTATCAGTTTATACTTACCAGTATTCAAGTTTGTTCAATTAATACCTTGTGGATTCTTTTACCCTTTTCTATACAATCGGGATACAGCATGATAGTAATAACATGATTTTGTTTTGCATGACACTTTTTGATTTGCCCTTCATGAATGATGAACATCTCTCCACTTTCATTAGCACCCTCGCTTTCCTAGAGCGTTAATGGAAGTGTGGGGCTGCTCATCATTGACGTCCGGCCAATCAAAAAGTGTAACGCCCTCCCAAATCATTTTATTGTTATATGTAACTGTTGAACTTTTGAAATACTTGTTTTCAATGCTTCTCCCTGTTTCATTTGTGTAAAAATTGCTACAATCTTAAAACAATAATAAAAGTGGAAAGCAAAAAGAAAAAGAATTATATCACCCCCACTAATCAAATTACTTAGTCCGATCTTTTGGTGATAAACATGCGTTGTTTTTTTTTTGTAAAGTACCCGTTGGTTTACATACAAGTGGGACGATTGCTTCCTAGGTGAATGCGTACAATGCCTAGTGTTTTCTGAGATTCTCAAAATTTAGAAAATTGCCAATATTTTATTGGCATAGCTTTCATTGATTCAAAATCTAGAAACCGATAAGCTTATTCGCCCTGAGTGGATAGTGTTATTTAGCTGACTTACAATGGATTTGGTTTAAATCATATTGTGTAATTTTTTGTTTAACGTATTTTTTTGGTTAAAAATACATAAAGAGTAAGTCTAATTTCCTGCATTTTTATGATATAGGGTGTCACGAAAAGGAACTCACGTTGAGAATACATCAAGCGAATTTTCGACATTGAAGATATGCAGGTTATGTAGGATATTTACTTTTTGAGACAAATATGCGTTCAAAACATATTGTGCTGGTGAAAACTCTAACGTCGACCCAGTCCAGTTTTATAGTTCCTGGCATTTAGGCAAACTGAACAGACGGAGAGAGAGAGAGAGAGAGAGAGAGAGAGAGAGAGAGAGAGAGAGAGAGAGAGAGAGAGAGAGAGAGAGAGAGAGAGAGAGAGAGAGAGAGAGAGAGAGAGAGAGAGAGAGAGAGAGAGAGAGAGAGAGAGAGTCTTCTACCCTATATTCCTTGCGTGCGAATGTAAAATTTCTCAATTCACTCTAATAATTTAAACATGCACTATTTAATTATAACAGTAATGCTATTCACCCCTTGTCATTCGATCTTCCTTTGCAAAATGTGTGTACTATATATACTAACGGACAGCGAGTAAGAACATACCATATCTTTTTCAACAGAATGAAAGGAAACTTTAGGTAAACATATGACTAGATAGCTAATTATTCATAATTATGACAAAATCGAGCATTGTTATTTAGTGCACAACACAACACTCTTTCATTTTTCGTTATACCAGGGCGCAACCAGCATAAAGTTGCAAATGCCTCATGTTGAAGGATGCAATACGCCACTGGCATTATATGCAACACTACATTGTACTCAATAAAAGTAAAAACTGTGTGAAGGGTCTTTTTGCTTGTTACCAAATATATTGTATATATTGACTGATCTGAAAACATACCATCTCTTCGTTTTAATTTGCGTTCAATCATGCGTAGCGATGCTGCTCTTTTAATGCCACTCTTGCTGAATGACCTGGACATTTTTGGGGAAATGCTATGGATGGCAGGATTGACTTTTCTGTGTGTTTCTGAGGCAAATTTTCAACTCTGTACGTCAAAATTCTACTTTAAAGAAACATCTATACCATTAATGTGTAAATTTTGCTTGTACCATGAGTCGGGTTAGAGTTTGATAGTACCACAAGAAAATACCAATGATAAGTAATTAACTGCACCATCGAAAATCTTAGCTTTGTGCCCGTGCTTTTTGTACAGAAATAATTGGTCAGGGCTGCATACAGCTTGTGCTCCTTTGCCTATTACATTTTCACAGTAGAATCGACTCTTAGAGGTGTCTTTACCAGTTTGGTTCTCCCCAATCAGCAGAAGCTTGTTGTATCCGTTGGTTTAAACATATTTTCATTAAAGCAGTTAGGAAACAGGGCTGTGCCTTATATTGTATTCACTCTTTCATTCATTCATTCATTCATTCATTCATTCATTCATTCATTCATTCATTCATTCATTCCCTGCCTCAGTCACATCGTAATCCCATCTTGTCTCATTTTGTGTTGATGCATACGCTGCTTATTGAAAAAACCATTTGAAGACAAGTGGTCACGTGTCTCACACGTCATTTGAGTCAATACTGTCCCGGCTTAATCGATTTATGTGGCAGATAATCAAACATTGACCTTTTATTATTCCTCGCCCCTTTCCTTGTGTAAATCTTGCCAAATTTTTATCTGTTTTGAGAGTTTCTGTGGGCCTCCCTTTTAATGTGATCACAGAAGAATCACTTTTACCTTCAGTTTCGGTAAGAGGTTTTGTAAATATCGTGATCTCTCTTGAAAAGCGCAACAGACGGGTGTTTATTTGGGGCCACAAGGATTAAACTCTATCCTCTTTCACGTGGCTTGTACATTTATGTAGATGGTCAAAGCTCATAGGGGTACTGACATTTGTCCCCCCCCCCCCCACAACTTTCTGCGAAAGATTTATATATGTATATATATGTATATATATATATATATATATATATATATATATATATATATATATATATATATATATATATATA
>OZ026623.1:43540966-43543466 GCA_964020975.1 Hermodice carunculata | reverse complement strand
TCGCAGTACTACCGCTTAATAGTACTTGCTCTAAAGTATTTGGTTTGCTACTGGGTAAGAAGGTGAGTTTTCTCCACTATTCTGTAAACAAGCGCCTGTTGTGTACCGCCATCTCTTAAATCGTGCGATGATATCACACGCCAAATTGAAAAAGCTAAATCAAGCAAATGGAGCGTATACCTAGAGAAGCATGTCAGTCCCCCCCCCTTTTTTTTTTTTAATGAAACAGTCAAACTAGGCCAAAAAAAGGAGAAACGTTATCAACTGAGGCAAGTTTATCCCCCTTTTGCTTTGTAAAAGATGCCAACAATGCTTGTTTTTATGTTTATCCCGCACCACAGGCGCATCATGTCGTAACCACGACATTCCGACAGCAAAATGAGTTGTATCCAATATTCAAGGGTATTCCTTTTAAAGCGATGCTGTGCTTTAAATGGTATTCCCGTTCAAAGGATATACCGCCTTGGATTGATCCTTTTACTTTTACGCAAAACGTCGCGTTCCCAAAATAGGAGTTTCCCCCTTTTTTGTGTGACCATTTTTTACCTCGAGGATCTTGGTGTCTTCCACGTGCTGGTAAACTTACGCCTGTACATGGAGTGATGTGCCTCTCATAACAGTGTCTTATTGAAACAAGGACCCGGCATCTTTGCATGAGAAACCCCATACATAGCGAAGGTCAAAGTGTTTCTTTTATACCAATACCATTGTGCTGTGTCCCTTTTGTCGCATGGCCCAGGTGATGATGTGGAACAGTGGAAGAGCGTTGGGCCACCTTGTCCCCGGAGGCTCTAACGTCGAAGTATCATTTGGACTGTGAACTGTAGATGGCCTCTGGACTTGTTTTCTATGAAATAAATGTGCAATAGAAGCTCCATGAAATTGGTTTAAAGGTGTTTCATTAAAGAATCGTAAAGCAAGATCGCCCCCCAAAAAATCCTTTTTTTTTGTATCAAGATAACTGCAGGGGCCCCATCGAATACAAGACAATGGTATGAACAAATAACCTGCACACACTTAAGTAAATAATAAGTGTATATCAACAAGACAAGATTCAATGTCCCTTGCCCTTTAATTGCGTGCAAAGTGACGTGGTAATTTTCCAATATATATGTGTATTTTTTTGGGGGGGGGCGGGTAAAAATCCTGATTTTTGTCTTCCCTAAAATATATATATATATATATATATATACAGCCTGAAGTATTTCCAACATTCTAATGCTCAGAGCTTCCGGGTGACCCATATATAACAGACGTCAGGGTAAAATGTGCTAGATGAACCAATGTTTCATAAAAGTCAGTTCAAATACTGTTATATTTGGCAGGAATAAAGAAATAGTGAAACAGATCTCCAACAGGCGCGCCACAACCACACTCTGGACATTTTTTTTTTTTTTAATTTCTATTTCATCTAAATAAAAAGTTCGACTGTTTGCGTTTTTATCATGACGCGACCAACTGAAACATATTCCTCGCAGTACTACAACGATCACATATTGTTCGGGGTGTTATGTATATTTATAGTGAATGAAAAAATGACATCTTGCATTCCAAATGCACCGGAAACGTATAATCTTCCACTTACCCAATACTGCCATTTGGTGACAAAAAAAAAAAACAAAAAAAAAAAAAAAACAAAACAAAAACAAAAACAAAAAAAAAAAAAAAACAAAAAACAAAAAAAAAAAAACAAAAACAAAACAAAACAAAACAAAAACAAAACAAAACAAAAAAAAAAAAAAAAAAAAAACCTTACTGAACTTTGGTATTTTCTCAGAAACTATATTTGATGTATTGAAGTTTGCCATTTTCAAGCGCAATTACTTTTCTTTTTCTTTCCTTTCTTCTTTTTTTATTAGAAGTTTCTGTGGGTTATACTAATGTATTGATATACTATGTACGCCAGTACGTCAGTTCATATGCTTTTCGATAACACGAACCTAAAGAGACCTTTTCAAAGACAGATACAATTTTCTGCCATCAGTTTCACAGTATTAGTGGCAAAAAGTCGTATTTGCGTGTATAATTACGGAGTTTTGCCACCAAAATAATTTTATGCACAAATAGACATCTTTGCAATTATTAGATAGCATCGTTATAAGGTCAGTAATGGGAACATTATATAACAGAATGTAAACTTGGGGTGTTATGCACCTTATCATGTGACATGTGTTGATGGCAGAAAATGGTAAGTGCAACTTTTAATAGCAAAAATCCGTATATTCATTTGTGTTGATGGCCGTGTCGGCACCAAGTTAATTGCCATGAAACTCAGCCATCCAATCTTTAGCTGTAGTTTTCTGCCTTCAACATATAGAAAACTACTACTACTACTACTACTACTACTACTACTACTACTACTACTACTACTACTACTACTACTACTACTACTACTACTACTACTACTACTACTACTACTACTACTACTACAAGTTCGGAAAGGGAGCTCACGCCCTTTGGCCACCCTTGGAAAAAGGGCAAAATGTATACATTGGGGCTT
>OZ026623.1:43443466-43535966 GCA_964020975.1 Hermodice carunculata | reverse complement strand
CCTCTTAAACGTATCTCTGCCGACACTAACCACCTTGCTCGCACCATGCCACCCATCTCCTTCCACTCCAAGGACAAACCAGCGCCGATCTTTCAGACTTTTATTCTGAGCTTTCACACCTTACAAAATCATGATCAGTCATATCTATGCCACGAGCCCGGACGTTCATGAGGACACCCGACAGATATCTGAACCTATGTTCACTCTACTTTTGGCCTTTATAATGTGTGCTTTGATAGACATAGACATGTTAATGTTTCTTTAAAACTATAAGACTAATGTACATTTTTTTTTTTTTATTTATTTATTTATTTATTTTTTTTTTTTTGCAGAAGTTACTTCTCAAAAATCATGTTTTATGACCAAACTATCGAACTCCACAAACGTATGAATTTTGAGTAAAGTTGAATTAAAATGCCCTCTTGTAGCTCGTGCCAGACCACATCTGCAAGGGTTTAAATATGTATTTGAGATAAAGAGAAACCAGTGATTTATAAAACCTTCTAAAGCACAAACAAGCACACTCCATTACATTACACGCTACAGCAAGATGCAGGGTGACGCCGTTACGTGATACTGGCACGCCACTCCTACATGATAAAACGATTCTTGCTCTGAAACTACTTTAAATGTCCGTTTTGTGACGTGCAATTTCAAGTATGAATATAAAATGAGATTGGATATTTGCTGCACTGAAAAAAATAATGTAAGTTATCCTCAGCAGAATGACCAAAAGAACAAAGTGGTGACGCTATCAGGCACATCTTGTACAAGTCAGAGTTTAACTGGTTACCGCCCATACTCATCCTGGCGTGAATTATGATTATTTTTTCTTTTTGAAAGTAGAATAATTCATTTCTTTTTTTGTTTATTTTTGCGTTATTTCCTTTTGAAGTCAACATTTTCGAAATTTGTATTGATCTTGGAAGAAGATTCCATTCAAGGAGAGTAGATGGGAGAAAGGAGTTATAATGTATGTTTTTCTTAGCATTTGGAGGTGTTATAGTTTGTCTGGGTGTTATGGCACACGCATTTCGTTCACGCGCTGCCCGGGGAAGTAGGATACAGAGGTGGACAGGAGCAAAACCATTTACTATTTTGAACATGAGGACTCATTTTCGTTTCCGTCTTCGTTCTGAAAGTGTTTCCAGACCTGTTTCTTCTTCTTAGATCTTACTGTGACTTGTTCGACTCATTGCTCCTGTTACAACCTGGGCTGCAACCAGTTAAATACTTTCGAGGAGATCCCAGGTTGATTGCGTGCATCCATTCCACGCTGGCATATTCTAAACACTGCAGAAGGAACAGAAGTATACAGATTCCAGTGGCCGTCTGTTCATTTTATACTGTAGGCTTTTTAGACACCTTCTAATTTCCTGGACTTTGCAGCAATCGAATTTATGTTTGATGCACAAGACAGGTCGACAGAAAAGATGACGCCAAGGTGTTTATGATGTTCAACATTTGCAATATTCGGTTCTTGTTACATTAAGTCAGGGTGATCAACAGGTCTCTTTTTATGAGTAAAAAGTAATGATTTGGCCTTTGCTGGGTTGAAACTGACCAGCCATTGTGTTGCCCAATCAGTCATGGAGGAAAGGGCATGAGTTAAAGTGTTTCCCCTTCAGCTGGATTATCTACTTGAAGATATATTGTTGTATAGTCTGTAAAAAGACGACTTTCTGACGTAACTATATCTACAATGGCATTAACATAGATAAAAAACATGAATGGGCCTAGTGCTGAGCCTTGCCGGACGCCTGCTTCGATACTGTCTCAGGTAGAGGCCTGACATTGGATAACTACGCGCTGACACCTGTCATGAAGATAATTTTCGACCTATTTGATTAAATTGCCACGAATCTCTGCTGTCTTTATCATGTCAACCAAACTCAGATGATATACTTAGTCAACAGCTTTTGTTGTGTCACAAAAGACCACCGGAACTTCTTTTCTGAAATCAACAGCTTTGGTAAACTCGTTATACAGAAAAAACTACTTCATTAACAGTGCCGTCACCAGAAAATAAACAGATCATTTTTTAAGAAAGGACGCAGTTGTCCCGGAAAAAAAATGAACATATGCTTGAAGACTGTTCGTTCAAAACCTTTACTGTCACAGCTTAGGAGCGAAATGGGTTTGTAATTTTTAGAATGTTCTGTAGAGCAGTTAAACAATTTAGTAAGGGAGGGAATGCTGCTAAATGCAGCTTATTTTAAATAATAAAAGACTAATACCGTCTGGCACACAAGCTTTATCAACTTTCAGATATTCCAAATTGTCAAAAACCGTTTGCTCATCCAGCTCTACTTGTTCTAAACTATTTTGCTGATGACGAATATCATGCCCATCTAGTGTGAAGGCCGAGGAATCGACACGACATTGCTCAAGAAAGAAATCATGAAAGATGTTTGCTTTTGTTGAATTATCGGATGCGACTGTATTATCTGACACAATTGCAGGAATTGATGATTTAGACTCTCCAGAAATAAGGTATTTCACCATTTTCCACCGATATTTGCTTTTGAATTTAACCTCATTAACAACTTTATATTGCTTGTTATGATACTACTCCTCATCTCTTCGCAGGTCACTTATATAAACATTACGCAAGTCACGAAAGTATCTCCATGTGTGATGATTCTGATTTGATACATTTGTTTTTTTGTGTATTCTTTCCACTCTCCTCTTTGGAGTGTGCAATTTGGACGTGTACCATGGTGCATCCTTTGCACGTGTGATCACATTTCTGTTGGGTATCGACACTTGTGCAACGAGCAAGAAGGACTGGGTCCACATGTTGCAGGCCGTGTCAGTATCGAAGCAGGCATGCCAGTCAGCCCCATTTAGTTTTTGCCAGAAAATATCAAAATCAGCTCTAGAGAGGTCCAATAAGTGTCGGTCGAAACAGTTAACTTTTTGCACCCTGAAAGATAAACTTGCTGCAACCGTGTCGTGTCCGCTTTGTCCCACAGGTGGCAGCACAGTTATTGACTTCATATAGTGAGGCATGTTACTAATTACTTGATCAAAACAACTTTTTTTCTTGGGGGGGGGTATTCTTGTTGGTTCTTTTAGATTATTGTGAGGAACAAAATTACTAAGTTTTTTACCATGATGTGTTTTCGAATCAGTTTTCAAGTCGCCCGATATCATAAAGTTTGTACAATCCGTGTTACTAGAAGCTAGATCAAAGTTGAGTTGAAGATCATCCCAGAATGATGCACCTGGGTGTGGAGGCCTTTAGACAACGGATGGTAAAAACTTGTTGTGGAATCGGATCTCCATCCACATCAACTCGAAATTTCGACTTTCCAGATCCGTTCGACGTTTACCAACCAAGGAATGAGAAGCATAAACTGCAATCCCTCCACCAATCCCGTGAACGGTCACGATGCATGATTGGGTGGAATGCAGGGAGATTAAGATCACGACTAGACGAAAAAAGTTTCAAACAACGTTATTATGTAAAAGGACTGAGCTAAGGAGGTTTTAATGTATGTAAGCTTATCATGTGAGAGGCTATAAATATTGGCATGGTAAATTTTCTTATCTTCAGTACGGTTACCAGGGTTTGGATGCACATCCCCGAACAAGGCTATCAGTACAAGGTGTACAGCAGTAAAATCTCCTGTCAAATTATCCAATAGAAAATGAAATTTAAAGTAACTAGTACTTGTTCTAATTATCTGTGACTGTTTCCTCTCTGGTATAAAGTTCCGATATTAAACAACAAAAATAATGTGCCAAGGATTAGAATAATCTGACTATAGAAAATAAACCAGATAATTTTAACTTGCACGACGGCGACATTTCTATTAAGATACCAAAGTCTTGCCTTAAGTTCATAAAAGCTTTTAAAGGTACATGTAGACTTATGCAGATAATATGAACAGCAAATTTACAAACTAAAGATAGTTTGCTTACAACAACAAACGGCATGATCCTAATAATGTATAAATATGCGTGACCAATTATTGTCTTTAGAAAAGAGGGGGAATATAATACTTCCCAATATGCCCGGAAATATTTTGCAAGTCCGATATCAGTAACATAAAACTGGCAGCAGATATGATCAGTGAGACTGTAGACAGCATACATGAGAAACGGGAAGTACCAAAAACTAGATATGACATGCGCAGTGATGTAAATACATGTATACAAGTAACACCAATGTAAATAGCGTATACCAAGAGAGAGGGGTGCATGTATGGAATCCCTAAAGTAAGGAAAGGTGGCGACCAGTTGGAATGAAAACGTACAACTAAAACAATCGTCTTTCGAATAAACAATAGCAGCATATACCATTTATAAAAATTCTCAAAGTTAAAGTGCTTTTAAAGCACATTAACTATTATTAAAATCCCGTCGCTTTCACATAACCCATTGTAAACACATACCATATACACGACTTTCCAAACTTTCAGTACTTTGAAAAACCCTTTAGTTGAATTTAAAACCCCGTCCCATTTACATAGTCCACTATATACACTACTCGCAGAGGGACCAAAGACATAAATTCCAAACAGAGACAGAAAAAAGGCGAAAATGGCACAACACAAAAGTTTCGTATATATATCTTGGAAATATTAAATTTAAACGAATATTTAAAAGAAAATGTAAGCTAAGTGGTATAGTTATACTACCCCAATTCATGTTCGCTTACAGTCTAACAGCATAGAAATGGAAGCGAACCAAGAGTGGCGTGAGGTAACATTAATTAAGGTAAGTTTATCGAACACAGGGCAAACATTATTTAATATAAGACTTTCATGTAAGCATTATTAGCTAGGAGAGAGTAAGAAGGATTAACTGCATCTTAACAACAACAACAACAAGAACAACAACAATGATAATAATAATAATAATAATAATAATAATAATAATAATAATAATAATAATAATAATAATAATAATAATAATAATAATAACAATAATAATAATAATAATAATAATAATAATGATAGTAATAATAATAATAATAATGATAGTAATAATAATAATAATAATAATAATAATAATAATAATAATAATAATAATAATAATAATAATAATAATAATAAATAGATAGATAAATAAAAAGAAGAACAAGCAACGTTACATTTTCTCTCATCATCTCACATCGACATCTTACGACCGTGTCGTCTGGTTTCAAAATTGTAATTTAGATTTAACGATAGTCATTTCCCCTAAGATCCTTATTACCATGTCGACTGCGAGGTCTTTTCGACAGCTATACTTACACTTAATAAATACAGGCAGGTAAATATACAGAAATGCACATGAACAACATGCGCATTTGAACTTAGGAAACATGTTTTTTTTTTCAAAACAGATGTCATGTCTCATAAAATACAAACATCCATGATATCTTTTTTTTCAAAATTTTGAAAAATTCTGTGAGTTGTTAAGGCAAAGAGAAATCATATAGGACAAGTGGATTTAAATGTAAGGATATGGTATTATCTGTAAAATTAAATAAATTCAGGGCTCCTACCAGGTCTTCAAACAGGCTGTAGTTTGTTAATATAGGTTACAAAACGGAAAAATGCATGGAAAGAAAATGGAATGGAATAGGGATGGGCTTATTCTAGTGCATGGGTTTTATTTAACAAGTGTTAAATACAGTCAGTTCATGGATGGAAAAGGTTGGATGAGTCAGGGACTACATATAAATATACATCCCTGTTTGAATGGAATCCGTTTATGTCTGAAAGTAACAGCACAAATCAGCGAGGATCGTCGGTGGCAAGAGTCCGGAAGGTCTATGGCACAGTCTATGATCAAGGCACAAGGTCACTGGCGAGTTTTTATTTCCATGACTACAAATCAGTTGGGACCCTTTTCTGGATCTGCAGCCTTTATTTTAACTTCCCCATCCATGTAGGCCACAGACTACAGTTATAAATCCTTCTATTTTTCATATTAGCATTTTCCAGTCTAAAAAATCAGCATTTTGGTATTTTAAAATTTCTTCAACTGTCACTATATTTCTAATTTACATGCACATATTAGCATATCACAATAGATACCACCTTTTGGCCAAATTGAATTGTAAATTTGAACATACAAAATCAATTAGATTCAGGTTGTTGAAATGAATGTAGATTACTCTTGATTATAAATATTACAAAACCAAACTATTATGTGCAATAGCTGTAGGTTCATTGTATCGACATGACATCAGAATTAAAGGACAAATAACATGAATTTTGTCAATGTTTAACCAATGTACGGAACCCTTTAGAAACAACAGACGAGGAACTTCTGCAATGGTAGCTAGGAATGAAAACAGCAGAAACACAGACTTCCCTACATACAATAGATTTCAAGTATTTCAACCTAGAAACGACACAGACCTACTGGACAGACAAAACCAAGGTCAGAGATATGAACTAGGTCTAAATGTAGAAATTGAAGAAGAGTTTCCTTCTTTAGAAAGAGGACCACGCCCAAATACACGATGGCGCCCTCTGCAAGAGCAAAAAGGCTACACAAATCAAAGAGGACAAAGACCAGGAACAAACCAGAGACAATCAAGAGAAGCAAGAGACACCTACCAAAAAGAGCAAAGATACAACAGGTGGAGAGAAAGAGCGCAACAATACCCCCAACAGCAGGGGCCAAGAAGATATTAACTTCATATACATCTACATGTATTGTTAAAATTATAAACGTATCAAGCAAACAATTGACACAAGGACAAGTAAAGTTGCTTAAAAAGGGATTGAAATTCCCATCGACACCAAGAAAAGACCCAGTGTGTGATATTAAAAAATGTTGTTGTACATTACATCTGAAAGATTTTTTCCACAATACAGACAAGGAATGGGATGAATCACTGGTCAAAGGAAAAAGTTCTTTCGACCCTCCTAAAAGTCAAAATGAGAAATTAGAAAAATGCATTGACAGACTGAAAGTCCCTTCACCCACCAACAAAAATAATTTAACCAAAGGGGAGCTACAAGCTATGAATGAATTGCAAACTGATAATTCTATCATAATTAAGGAAGCAGACAAGGGTGGAGCGGTTGTCATTATGCACGCCGATTATTATGCTGAACAGATACAATCATTATTTAATGATGAACAATTTTATGAGCGATGCAAACCAGACAGGAAAAAACAAAGTGACTGATAAATTAAGAAAATTTATTGACAAATATCGTAACATCTTTACAACGAAAGAAAGAAATTATCTGGATGGCTTGCAGTTAAACACATGTAATTTATACAGCTACCGAAAGTTCATAAGTCTGATATTATCAAAACAGCTATAAATGAACAAGATTGTATATATATGTACATATTATTCAACCTACAGATTGCAAATTCCTACCCATCGTCGCAGGACATGTATGCAATACGAGCAGGTTTAGTGAACTCATGAACGAAATTTTAAAACCGTACTTATTGCATGTCAACAGCTACGTGTGTGACAATATCGACTTCATCAATAAAATATCACGAGAGCAAGTCAAGGATCGGTATTTGGTCAGTTTAGATGTGATTAATTTATATAGTAACATACCTCATGAGTTAGGAAAGCGTGCAATTGAATACTGGCTGAATAAATATCCTGACACCAAAAATCAACGTTTTACTAGGGAATTTATTGTGGAAGGTCCTTCACTAATATTAGAAAATAATGTGTTCAGATTTGATGGAGAATACTACATGCAATAAAAAGGGTGTGCGATGGGAACTAAATGTGCACCAACTTATGCAACGCTTAGTCTTGGATATCTAGAAGTTTTATTATACGAAAAACTTAGAAATACATCCGAATCCTCTCGCCAAAGGAACTGGAAACGTTATCTAGATTACTGTTTTATAATGTGGACAAAGTCGCTGTCAGGTTTACACGATTTTCACCAACTTTTAAATCAGCTTGAACCAAGTATTCAATATGAAACGAAATATAGTCAATGTGAATTAGAATTTTTAGACTTGAAAGTTCTTCTAAATGATGGAAAGATTTCATTGGATATATACTACAAGAATACAGATACTCATCAGCATGTGCCATTCAATTCATGTCAACCACGGCGCATTAAGACAAATATCCCGTATAATTAAGCAAGAAGGATCTGTACAATTGTAGAAAATGCAAATAGAAAAGCAACGCATCTGGATGAACTGGGAAATTTTCTAAAAGCCAGGGACTACCCAAATTTACTCATTTCAATGGGTGTTCTGCGAGCTTTAAGTGTAACACAAGAATCATTAAGAAAGGACCGCAAAATTACAAGGGGGATGACAAAAATCTGGTCATGATCACAAGATACAATCCTAACAATCCAGTGATAATACCACAAAACCCTTGAAATCTTGGAAATGGATCCCTCACTTGGAGAAATATTTAAAAATCTGAATTTTATTTCAAGCCAATGACAGCCTCGTAATTTAAAACAAATTTTTACGAGAGCAAACTTTGAGTCAAGGGACAGTCAAGGCGGGAGCAAAAAATGTGGCCTTCCTCGTTGTAAGAATTGTATAAACATGATAGTTACTGACACAATTTCGCTGGACACAACAGGAAAGCTACCAAACTTTCAAATTAGAACAGAAATGGACTGTTTGAGTAAACATTTGATTTATGCGATTGTCTGTAGAGGATGCAATGAGGTATACTTTGGATCTACAGGCAACGAACTACGCAGGCGCATAACTGTCCACAGACAGCAAATACGGGTGCCTGAGACACGGCAAATCCAGCTCAGTGAACATATTGATAGTTGTTCTATTCTTGTGCCTAAATTCTTTGTATGTCCCATATATCAGATGTCAAATGATTCTGACATAGAAAGAGAGCAAAAAGAATTCATATTTCAACGTTTATACACTTAAGACTGAATAGTGAAATTTACTAATTATAGTAATCTGGGACAAATCATGCCTATTTTCATTACGAGACGTTTATTATTAATTGATATGGCAATGACGTCATAATATGCTTCTATGTTAATAGATTTCACTATAACAACAGATAACGTCAAGACTATACTGGACTGAAAATTATTTCAACATCTATGTGTTATGGAGCTTGACAATGCATAAAAATGCTGAAACCGGTCGCATCTGAAACGCAAAAATGCTTTTATACTTATATATATATATATATATATATATATATATATATATATATATATATATATATATATATATATATATATATATATTGGTCACCATACATAATAGAGGACTGGTAAGAATAGAAATAAATGCCGTGGATAACTGTGCTTAAAACGGATTTTGTCTGGTTTCATCTAATTTTATATAATAAAAATCCTAAATGTACCCACCCACAAGTGTGTGACCTTCAGAGTAATGTCAAGCTCACCAAAATCTAGTCATCATCATGCAGTAAATAATCACCTTCAAATGGTAAAATAAAGCAAAGTGAGATTATACATGCAAAGAATGTGAAATTCACCAGGATGTATATGTGCCTTACAATGGAGAAATAATCTCTGCAGGCCTACCGGTTATATCCTCCACAAGGATGTGACCTTGAAAATAGGGTCAAGGACAAAAACAATCTAGGGATCAAAGGATGACCCAGAGGCATGTTTGCACCATTTTTCAAGAGATTTGGACCATGTATTCATGAGGTATTGAAATTGCAGAAATGTAATACTTGATCTACAAGCTGAGCGCAGCAACCCCCCTCCCTAAAAAAATCCAATCAATGTGGGTATGATAATGGCTTTTTTCTTGCCAGTGTGGATTCATTTAGTATTTATAGTTCGCATGAAGTTCATTGTGCCAGCTGTTAACTGGATACAAACATAATGTGTATATTTCAAGTATAATCAAAATGTAGAGGCCAACTATAACAAAACACGATTCACCATATACAGCATTTTTGGGCCGTCTAGGTATAAAATTTTAAAATTCCAATAACGGGCTCCAGCTGGGCTTCTGGAACGTCCATCATGCATTTTTGTTATACCCTAGGGTGTACCAACGCAGGTATAAAGGTTTCGTTTGGTGCTCTCAGATGGTACCAATTTTCAGTCTGGCTCATGGACTAATTAAACATATATACGCAATGCACGACCAAGAGTATAGTCGAAGGTGATAATTATATTTTTGCCTTTTCTTCCCGAGTGAGACTGCAATAACTTTTGGGAAACATGGTAACCAACAAGATGACAACCATCTGAAAAAAGAGTTATGCATCAGCTCCCAGATGCTTCTTTCCTCTTTCCAGCTGCAGCCACTGCACCATATTGAAATTGGTCACGGTATATGCTCAAGGACATGAAGTAGCAGGTATGACACCACTGGCGTTATCCTTGCCCAATTTATGTTTATTTGAAAGTATATGGACGCCTTCCGGCCATCTGTAATAAAGTTTTTGCTCTCTTTGCTCGGACGTAACATTACATCGTTGATTGTCCTGTGTGGTTACTGTAATCAGAAACAAATAATTGATTTGAATAAAAGATAGATCATGTGATGTTACAACAGCTAAGTGATTGAGCAGCTAATTTGCAAATTAAAATCTATACATTGCACACTATAATACAAATATGGTTGTCTGGCTGCTAGAGTCGGACGAATTTGCATATGATACGGTGTTGGGTAAAGGGAACACCATTTCAACGCGATGGTCATCCCATAAGTCTTGGCAATGGCTTGTGTATCTTACCTCCTGTGTAACAAAATAGGGATTTTTAATCCGATTCCTGCGATTAACTCTTTTTGGTCGATGCATCAGACTGTAGACATTTCCTCTAGAGGTCAAGCTACGGTTATGCGGTCCTGTTCGTGTCAACCAAAAGTATGAGAGAAAGTATCTTGCTTAATGGTCGAAAAGCTTCATACTCATTCATAACTCAATTCCCCTGGGCTGATAAATGTTCTCCCATTTTGTCCACCACATGACGTGCCGTATGAGGATCTGCATTGTCCTTATGTAGATGTATTCCACTGGTAACGGCTACCCCACCTGTGACGCTTCTTGCGTCCAATGCAGCTTAAATTATTTTATAAAAATCTGTTGGGGTAAAAATCTAACTATGTTCATCTTTTCCCCTTCGCTTAAAAAGTGATACACACATCCGCACATTTTTTTCACACACGAAGATGATCCACCAAAATCATGTGGATAATAAACTAAGAAAGTCTGGAGATTGGCTGACATGAGCCCCCGTTGATCGAGAACTTATTACGATATTATGATACTGAAGGTACATCTCCCATTTATGATGTCAAAACGTTTTTCCATGTAGGGGTTTCATCACAAAATGTCTAGCAACCTTCACTGAAATATGGAATCAATCGATCCATTACACTATGCTGTTGTAAGGGGTGGAAATGCCTAAATTTAAAATGCATGAACGTCTGTACATGTCGGATTTCCATATAGCTTTACAAACATTATGATGTGCAGCCCGACTCGTTCCTTGCCGGGGAACTTAGTTTAGTTACCATACAGGCCCACAAGTGTTTGATTACAGTCACGAAGTGACCAAAAACAAAGAAATGAGTGGTCCACATGGCCCGTCCTTTGTGAACAACAGGCAATGCCTGCGTGTCACTGATATTAAAAAGCTGATGTATAATGATGGAACCTTTGCAAGTAATATTTGCCATTCCAGGGCAATTTGCGGAACGACCCGCGTACTTAATACTCTCATGTATGTGACTACTCTTTGTTTTCTCCGAACATGACAGACTTGCACTAAGATTTTTCGCAATGTGAAATTAATAGATGTAAACAAATGGGCAGGAAGTATCATAGAGAGTGGATATGTTTAATTTGGTTATGGATATTGCTTACCAGCGATGACAGGAACAAAGTTAATAGATCGATGTACCTGTAATCAGGTATGAAGTATGAATTAGCTACGGCAACTGGTAGACACAAGGCCTACCGCCGCGGATTCCGGGGACTTTTGTCGGTTATACAATATTTTGCTTTACCTAACACATATGCATGTATAGCTGCTACATTGGGGGATTTACAATACGGAGTAGTTACGCGTATCTAATACCATTTATTATTTGTGATCAGCTGTGCTTTAGGCGTGCGTCAACTTGTTTAATTACTGCCTGTATCAGGATTGCACATACAGGCATTATGTTACACAGCATTTGCCCAATATTTCATTGTCATCGGTGCGCAGAAACTGTGTGCTATTTATCTTATGTAATTCGTACTCCTGCTCTTTCTTTTCACCATTGGCTTTCACTTTCACCTTCGCTTCCATTTTAACCGTTTATGTCCTTTTCTGTCCGTCTCTGTTTCTCTTTAACTCTTATCCCTTTCAGGTTTGGCCTACCAGGAGGTACGGCTAAGACAAATATGCCAAATACATAATTTTTCTTCTTCTTGAAACAACGATTGTGTTTTACAATTCCCCCAAATGGTGGTCTTATTATTCGCTTCATTATCCGTGCGGTCTTTTACAAGGACTTCGAACAAAGGCAGTTGGGACTTTCTCAAGGGTCTAGCTCGTGTCAGGCCACACGTTTCTTCTGCTATACATCTTGCCAGACTTACAGTTTTTGGTGTCATTCTTTGGGGCCGGACTTGATGCAAGAGAACGACTCTTGCGATCGGTTACATGTGTTGTTGTCTCGGGCTTCTATTGGTTGCCTCATCCTTGACTTAAGCGGGAAACTGGACAAGCTCAGCAATTATGTTCTGCATACTGCACATCACAGACAAGCTTATGTTGTTGGATTTACAAGTGCTGAGCACAGCTGACATTGATCTATGTCTCGTTATAAGTTAGGAAAACCGCAAAATTGGCACTTAAAGAAAAATGTGAGCGTAACATTGCTTTTAGTACACTGCTTCAGTCACAGCCAGGGATGCCAGGCTTTACAGTTGGCTATCTCTCATAGGTTTTTCAACGCATTGTCCTGATCACGCAATGCGCAGAGCAAACATCATGGAACGACGCAGCCTTAGAGGAATCGCCCTTTTTGTCTGACGACTTGGCTTTCACATGGAACACTGTTCAATGTATACCTTGATTTCTTGCTTCCCAGATTGGTACTCCATTTCCCATATCATTCATATCATACAAAAGAGCACGGTATATAAATTCGTGCTTTCCTTTATAGTGCAAGGATAACTCGTTATAATAACTTCATCTATTCCCTGCACAATAAAAATGTGTCGGACATCTAAACATGTTCAATAAATGAGCTAAATTACAGAAACAATTTGACATTAGGTCCATGAAAACTCATGTCGTTAAACCAATATGTTTACTATCTGAATGCTGCCATAACTAAGTTAAGCTGTATATACATACATGCATACATACATACATACATACATACATACATACATACATACATACATACATACATACATACACACACACACACACACACATATATATATATATATATATATATATATATATATATATATATATATATATATATATATATATATATATATATATATATATGTATATATATATATTTACATGCCAAGACGACCGGCCGTTATGCATGGTAATGCTTTCTTCATGTTCTTATTTGTCTGTATAGTATTCCGTTCTATTTACATACCAAAAGGCACCATATATGCATCTGCGAACTTACCTGTATAGTATTTATATATAAATAGAACACCGTTATATGCCTTTGTACTCGTCTGTGTGTTTGCCTGCTTAAGAGACCAAACAGACGAATTAAACAGTGTCGGTAACTGGATTTCAATAGGTCTGTATTTTTCTTTTTCTTTTCCTTTTTTTTCAAATCAAACGCTTACCGTGCGCCCAGAGGAAACTATTTATGGCACTGTTCTTTTGCTTCCTTCTTCCTGGATATAGAGGATTATTGGTACTTGAGTTAGGGGTATTTTATCTGAGAGAATATATTAGGAGAGGGTACAATAACTCAGAAGAACTCTCTCTCTCTCTCTCTCTCTCTCTCTCTCTCTCTCTCTCTCTCTCTCTACATATATATATATATATATATATATATATATATATATATATATATATATATATATATTAAACAGCTTGGGGGGGGGGATACTTCCATGTGGGATTGTACTAGGTATGTGCGGCAGGAAAGGCCCTGCTTTCATTACTCCCGGGATTAGAAAAGCCCCTCCTCCCCCCCCCCCCCTCCAAATGTATACAGCTGGATAAGGATATGGGTAATAATTAGGATGCACCAATGCTGCACTCCTTTCAACACATTACAGTATCAACAAAGGGTACCTTTTAACATCTGGTGTAGGATTAAGATAGGGTATTGTGTAAAAATGTCCGAGGCACACACCCACCCTGATGTTGTTTATATGCCCCCCCCCCCCCAACAGCTTTACTCTGCGTGTTTTTTTTAATTTCGTACCGATGAAACTGGTCGACTCCAAAAATGATCCTTTCCTTCGGAAATGCAAATAGCATAAAACTGCAATGAAAGTATTTACAGTGTATATTCAGTTTTCAGTCAATAATCAATTGAATTTCGAGTAATTTTAATTAGCGAGACTTTCGTGTTGATTAGAAGGTAAACATTGACTACCTTATTATCAAAATTTAAGCGGTATTGATTTAATCTTCAGCAACCTAGCAATGCAACTGGCCCACCGTTTCTTTTCAAGAGAAATCTACATTCATATAATTTTCCGCTGTACGAGGGGAATCTCTCGAACGCTACATCCATTCTACCTCTACTGGGCCTACGGGGGGGGGGGGGGGCACATACTCAACATTGGTGCATCCTGGTGCTGAAGACCAAAATTCGAAGTTTCAGTATATTCTTACTTCCCACAAAAATTCGCCCAAGGAACTTTCTAATTATATCCTATATATCCAGTTCACGCAAATAATTGTTGCCCTATCCTGATCCAGCTGTGTACATAAGGGGGGGGGGGGGGCGGCTTTTCTAATCCTGGGAGCAATGAAAACAGGGCCTTTCCCGCGGCACATACCCAGTACAATCCTACATGGGAGGGGGCGCTACCTATTTAGAATTGTTTGTTATCTGGACTGCGCGTCCTGGAAGAACGCTGTCATTGCCTATGAAACCAGGCCAGTGGCATAATTCTACCTGTTTAGCTTATGTCACTTAAGATCTAAATGTTGTAGTTAGACGTACCCAAAATTAATACTCAGAACGGATTCCTGAAGCCACATGAATCAAAATGGAAAGCAACACATCCTGGTCTCATGTTCCGCGTTTTCGTGCAGTTTGAAGGTACATCAATTCCACTCTTTGTGGTTCAATACCATGATATGGTTCTTTGTAAAACTCCGTAATGCTAGTTTTTACTGCCAAAGCACGATGCTCAAGATTACTGACGTTACAGAAAGCTTTCAGCTTTTTCACTCCTTCGAATTCTAATATCTTGATTTCCCCAGCATACGCTGTAAATTTTAAAAACGTTTTATTCACTCATTGCTTTGTTTGTTTTCGACGGATGGCAGTCTTCCATCACTTGGCTTGCAAGCTTTGAGCGCCATTGCTTGTTACAAACTCGTGTGGCCGATACGTTTACAGCATACACGTAGATTAGGTTAAGTTTCATCCCGAGTGAAGACGACAATTTACTAAGATAAACGGGTAAAAAATGATATCTGTGCATATAGGCCTATTGTTACTTTTCATGAAAGTCCAGAGGCTTCGCTACTTTTTCCTCTTGACAGTAAGAAGAGTGATTTCCGTGTTTCAAAAAAGACCGAATTATCTGAATGGGAATCCCTATATGCTCCAGCATTGCTATGTATATTCTGGGCTTGTGCACGTTTATGTACCGCGGAATACGTCAGATTCGTGAAAAGTGGTCCATCGGTACGGTTGGTCCCTATAGATTGGGGAAGTTTAGGAAAGGTACGCAGCTCGAGGAGAGCCGGGATTGGCTCTTTGTGATAGGTTAGACTTTGCTTCCTGATACTCCTGTCAGACCTGTGCTCCTGGTTTTGGTCGCTCGTGGCAGCGAGTTGTAAACAAGGCTTCCAAATGGGAGCCTGGGTTCACAGAATAGAGCTATTCGCGGGGGGGGGGGGGGGGGGGGGGCAGGAAGTGTCTATCGGTTGCCGCTACATGTACCATTTTCCACTGGATATCGCGTTGTTTGACGCAAATCTTGAAATAACTGTAAATGAACACTCATGACTTGTTCCTTCGCTGCATTGGTTCGCTTACATGTGATCAAAATATTGGCCAATGTTTAAGGCAGGGTCTGAGTCTGTTTCTTTCATTTTGAACAACTCTGCGTTTATTCGCATTTTGACGCACATGTGTATACAATAAAGAAGAGGTGGATTTTTTTTCTGTTTTTGTTTTCATCGTTATATATATATATATATATATTACCAATTTATGGTGAATTTAACCAAGTGTTTATCATGAACTAAGAGGAGCATGCTTGTGAAATATGACTTGGCGCTGGAACAATGTTATTGTGAAACATGGAAGCAATTACAGTAAAGAGGAAAATGCCAGAGCACCCATTCAGACCCTTGGTAAGAGAAAAATGTCATAAGAGTACCGTTGCGGAATGTAAAGACAGGTATGTAGGTGTATAGTAACGAATAATGAGCATGAAATAGCGTGTTGATATTTGTAACATTGACGTGGGTTACCACCCACCAAATCTTCCGACTTCTTGCTTCATGCATCGTCCTAATTGCCCTGTTCATAATACTGTAATGCTACAGCAGGTGATACCTATCCCCCGGTTGATGTAAGAATGAATCTGTAGCTGTTTGGTGCAATTTTACGAGGTACGATGGCTGGGCAAACCGCTTCACAGTCACTCACCTGGACTTTCAATGTCATGTCATTTTTTTTTTTTTTTTTACATTATTCCCAGGAAAATGTGTAAATATTCAAAGTTCACCAGGCATACTGTTGATAATTTGAAAAAAAAAAGTGCAGTACTTAGGGGTATTGACCTTTTATCATGGAAAATATAGTAACGGTTAATCTCCCACGTATAATGATGTTGTCCCGGATCAATCGTTCACTGCTATTATCTGTCCCTCTTGATATCATTAATAATTTATCAATGATGCCACTTCTTGCCTCAACCACTGACAACGGGTTGATACATTGATACCTGGTTTTCGATAGAAGGTTTTATTCAGAATCTGTGAATTTTTTTGGTAATGGCGTCGGAAACACGAGGGGAATTAAATGTGACTTTGTGGTAATTGGTGATGAGGACGTGTCAGTATTCATGTTAGCAAGATTATAATAATCCATACCTATTTAAACCTGGTTTTAAAGAAGCTGACAGCAGTGGACACAAAGATTTGAAGTTTATCTCGCTGATAAAATGACTACCACAAGCACTGGAGTGCCGGAAAAACACATTGAGTGCCAACCACTTGACACAGAGTCAAGAGCCTGCTCTATTTTGACTCTCATCCTGCGATTAGGAAAGATGTTTAACATTGACACGAACAATATAAATTTTGCAGACCTTTTTTACCACTTTTATTCAACAACTTGTCTGTAAGCTGAGTTTGTCTTCTCGCCCGTCGCCTATCCGCCAACAATTTACTTAAAGAAAAAAGAAAACTTGGCTATGCTCTTTCAAACTTGCCGGAGTCTATCTTCAGTAAGTTTGTTCGCCAGGACTCACTCCTGTGATTTTTGTATTTATATTTGTTTCTGTATTTGCTTGCCTGTCTAAAATTCTCACTAGCCAGCCCACATGCTTGCTTGTCGGTTTATTTGATTATTTATTTATTTATTTATTTATTTATTTATTTATTTGTTTGTTTGTTTGTTTGTTTGTTTGTTTGTTTGTTTGTTTGTTTCTTTGTTTGTTTGTTTGTTTGTTGATATATATATTTTTTTTTGGGGGGGGGGTCGGTGGGATCCTTTATGTTTACGATAGCGGGCCAATCGCTTAAAAATTATACGGAAAAATGTATCAGTTGCCAGGTGGCCTCAATTTCTCAAACTTAGTGGCGCTGATTTTATTTCTATTTTCCATAATTTTATATTTTAAAGTTCTGTGCCTTTTACTGACTTTCAACTTTTTCTCGCAAACTGCTTAAATGCATACTTGTCAATCACAGGAAAATAGATAGATTTGCTTTTTACTAAAATTTTGTAACAGGTGGTGTCTCTGTTTAAGTATGACTAGATGAAATAAGGATCAGTGAGTGTACTAACAGATGTGGTCAATATAGGCACATCAGTGAACTTGTATGTATATTTTTAACAGCTAGTAACTAGATCCACTGCGAACTAAAATGGGGATGCCCCTTAGGTAAATACCTTTCGTATCTATTCAGTGTTACGATGCCCACCTTTTGAATATTATCAGAACTCAACAAAGAATGGCAACAATGATATAAATTTAACAATAACAATATATTAACAATCAAAATTTGCCTAAAGTAGGTACACATATCTCCACTGTTCTTTCAACAGTCAAATAAGCTTATGTAAGTCCTAATCCCTGGTGAGATTATCCACTGGTACTGTCCCACAGTTCCAAGTCCTATGACAGATGCCAAATGATGTGGTACAAACCGCACAGAGTTACGGTTTGGGTCCAATTTGGTACTGAAAGATGTGGTGCTGATCGAATCTCACAGAGGTACGGTTTGGTTCCAATGTGGTACAATATATACAAGTCCACTCAAGACACTGTCCACAATTCACAAATACAATGTAAACAGTGGCTCACAGTCCCAATGGCTTGATGACAACACAAAGCTTCTGTCAGATCCTTCAGAATTCTCTCTTCTTCTCTACTCTCTCCTGCTCTCCTGTTCTCCTATCTGGTATCTGGTTTATATAGACACAGAGAAATATCACCACTGTTCAAGTGTTTTCCAATTAGTCACACATCACAGCGCAATTTGAGATCTGCCTGGATCACCTCACAAGAATGTAGGTCAGCATTCTACCTTCTTCCACCTGTTTACAAATTACATGTGGGTCGCCTACAAACAGGTCAACTCAGTGGTTCTGCAGTGACCCTGCATAGTATTCATTGACCCTGCACACACTGAATGTTTACAGTGACTCATCCAAATGAAAACAAACAGCCATATACATATTCATAACACATCCCCCTCCTTGGAGAAATAAAAATTGGACATATCAGGAAAATTTTTCTTCCCAACGGTTAATGATACTTCTTAGGTACTCTAATCTACAATACACAGTGATTTCCAACAAGAAATATCTACTCCTTTTACAAAGTGACATGAACATTCACATAGATTAGTTATACCATATCTTCAACTGTTTCACTGTAATAAACACCCACATGGTTCTAATTGACACAGTTGCAATGTTTATACAAGTCTCGTCAAACTGAAGAGCAGTTTTTCTGTCAACAATACAAACTCCTTTGCATCACAATAAGAATAATCTCCTGTTCAATCACTTAAACATTAATTGTGTACATATTTCAATTTAACATGCTTATATAATCAATATTACTGAAAATTGTCTTATAATGTGAGTCACCCACAAACAGATCAGCTCAGTAGTTCTGTAGTGACCCTGCACAGTATTCATTCAACTCACTGACCCGACACACACTGAATGATTACAGTGGCCATGCCAAATGAAAACAAACAGCCACACACATTTTCATGTTCTCCCATCTCAGTTAGGAAATATTTGGTTTATATGGACACAGAGAAATATAACCACTGATCCAGTGTTTTCCAATTACTCACACATCATAGTGCAATTTGAGATCTGCCTGGATCACCTCACAAGAATGTAGGTCAACATTCTAGCTCGTTCCACCTGTTTACAAATTACACGTGATTAACCCCTAAACAGGTCAGCTCAGTGGTTATCCAGTGACCCTGCACAGTATTCATTGAACGCACTGACCCGGCACACACTGAATGACTACAGTGACCCGTCCAAATGAAAAACAAACAGCCACACACATGTTCATAAAACAAGTAAGGCGTCTCTCTCTCTCTCTCTCTCTCTCTCTCTCTCTCTCTCTCTCTCTCTCTCTCTCTCTCTCTATATATATATATATATATATATATATATATATATATATATCTCACTCTCTCTCTCTCTCTCTCTCTCTCTCTCTCTCTCTCGAGTGGATGAGTAGTGTTAGCTCATTTGGGGGCGAATATATATATATATATATATATATATATATATATATATATATATATATATATATATATATAAACTTCTCCCTGTAACGTGCTAATGTCATTACTTCCATATTGTTAAGGGGCATTTTCTTGTTGCGGTAGACCTGAATTGTCTCCTCAGGTGACCCTTCGTTCCGAATTTTGTGTTGTTTGTTTGTTTACCTGTTTTTCCCCTTTCTTTTTTTCTTTTTTATCTTTTTTTTTTTATTTCGTCTTCTCCCAAACTTTACACTAGGCTGAGCCTTCGATTTAAGACTGAAACTGCATTTATTTCTCCATTAAAAACAAACAAAGTATACAATTACACACCCAAGCAGATCAAAATATAAAATAAATACTTCTGTGTGTAGTAATTAGTGAAGGAAACCTCCACTAACCCATCACATGCTGCTGCCATGGAAGCCTCCTAGAATGGTAAATATCACATTCTGGATTTGATGGTACAATAGAAACAGGTGTATTGAAAGGTCATGCCATGCTGCCTGTAATAATGATTTAAAAAAAAAAAAAAAAAAAAATGACAAAACTTTAATTTTCTGTATCGGACAATAACATGATAGTGGGAGATCAAGAGAGAAACCTAATCAAAATTAATTATTATGCATTATTGGGGGGGGTGGTGGTGGCAAAATGATAATTTTTATTTATTTTGTTGTTTGTGACTGATATGTCAACTAAAGGTCCGTCCTTTATCACCAGTGTTCATGTGCGACATTTTCTCTTATCGGAGCTTTATGGCAATGTATGGCGTTGTGGAGTTTTACGGAAATTCCGCTTGCTTTATGCGTTTTTTACTATTCAGTTTTAATGAAAGCTCAGTGTTACATCACAGCATATTATCCGTATTCCGAAGACAAAAGCCAAAGTTACATGTATGCAGTTTTTAGGCCAAGGTCTTGCCATGCTCCCTGTAATTCCAGAAGAATAGTAAGCAAATTTTCTTCTTTGGAATATATCCACATAGTTTAGTGGGGATTAGGAGACACACACAATCGAAATAAAACTTTTGCGCTTCTCTTGGCCAAAAAAGATGGTTTTTAGATAAATTGAGAGGTCGGGGGACCTTGAGAGGTCAGGTCAAGGTCAGCCTCCAGTCTCCCCGGTTTTTCCGCTGGACATCATCCTCTATACAAGCTTTATTGCAACATATAGGTTTGTAGAGTTATGCATTTATTACTAGTTAGTTGTAAGGGTACATATGTAACTCAGTGTTAACATCATAGCTCAGTATCCATGTGCCCATTACGAAAACATAGGTATCATGTGTGTAATTTTTAGGTCAGAGTCATGCCATATTGCCTTTTATATTAAAAAAATACTTTTTTGCTTTTGTTTTTGTTTTTTTGTTTTGTTTTTATTTTTATCATATAATCATATTAATTAGTGGAAGATTAGAAGTAAAACTAAGAAAATATAATAAAATAACTTCATCACCTACGTGGCCTAGAAATTATCATTTTTTTTTTATCTTTGGAAGTTGAGGACTGAAATGTCAACTCAAGTTCAAACTGTGGTCATATGTTTTCATGTGACACTATCTCGTCTATCCAAGGTTTATGGGAAGTATATATATATATATATATATATATATATAGGCTTGAGGAGTCTTGTGCACAAAAACTGTTGGTTGTTGAATAATATCTTGCACATGACAGTTGTGTACATCATTATGAGTGAGCATTATTTAAGCTAATGCAGAAAATTGTGACTTCACCAGAGATCCCTGCTGTGCAATATGATGAAAGCTCGTTTTAAAGACCCAAGAGCTCCCCGAAAGCTTATGCTGTAAAGGCAGGTACATTTTATCATGGTGAGGCCCCGGGCGAACCCCGTTTTCATTTAGCGTGTTAATTGAAAATGCTTGGGAAGGTATATTACATGTGACACTGCCTCCTGTTGAACTAAAATACATGAGACACCACCTCCCCTGTACAACCAGAAGCCAAAGGTGAGGTAGATTTTCATCCGCCAGGTGGCTCTAATCGGAAAGACCAAGATAGCAACCCTAAGATACCAGTGGCGCCATCTGCAACATATATGCTCCATTGTATAAGTCCAAACATTTGATTCAACTAGCTTGTGTGTCGCGCTCGTGTACCAGTCGTATAATATAATCTTTTCATGCCGATCATGAGACTTTCACCAAAAATGCCCAAGGAAAGATAATTTTGTTTACAAGAAAATTTCATTGGCTACACACTGCTCAAAGTGGTTTTTATTTCACAACGATGGTATTCAGGCTCGCGTCTGTAGCCATTAGGTGACTAAAGAGTAATGTTCGTGCAGTCGATCATGTTGCCAATAGGTCAGGCTGTATGTAACCTTCCCTAGTACCTACCTGTTCACTTGTTGCAGGTGGAAATGCCCACAGGCTAACAGCAAAATCTGCCTCATTCATTCGTCGAAAATGTCCTGACACAGGAAGTAGGTGCTGCCACCGGGCAGCATAGTGCATATAACACGCCTCCCAAAAATATTGCGTACAATAAAGATAAATCTAGTCAGGAGAGACATCCTTATCGTGGAATAAATGACTTTAAAACAAAAAATACACAAACTAGCCAACAAAACGAGATTTACATGGTCGTAAGGTTATGGTCCTGCAACACTTGTAGGAAACGATGCAGATCGAGGATACAGAATTGCGACATGGTGTGAGACAATTGTGGTAATTGTGTATAATTAAACCTTAACAAACGACAGAATAACGACCAGGTTTTCGCAATACTCTATCACGTTCATTTTAACTAGTGGCAAAAATTCGCAAAGCACCATTTATTTGGCAAACCCAAATGCACACTTACAAGCCAACAACACGCAAAGAAAAAACGAGACGACGTACTGATGGCAGTTTCCAGAGAAAAAAAAACAATGCACATGTATATACAGGATGTGTTTCATTAATGAAGAAATTTTAATTCTATGAAAATGGACTTAGGCTTCTTCGAGTTCTTGATGTCAGTTATGCTGTGGCTGCGAACACAAGGAATCATTTCCGCAAAACTCTAACATATTAAACAGTGTGCTAGCGTGCTGAATGAACCTGGGTCCCGGTGTTTACCTTTGTTTTGCACCCTTTTCCCTTCATTAATTCAGTACGGTGATCGCTCAGTTTGTTGCATTTTAAGTTGCAGGCCTTTCTGAAGGTCATAGGGTTTCACTGGAACTGCAAGCAATATTTGTTTTTGCTAGGTGACCCTTTATGATGCAGAAGTATGTGGCACCAATTATTGAAAAACGCAATGTCAGTTTTGTTGAAAATAACGATGCTTAGAGCAAAGGCTAACGCGTCACTAATTTGCACACTTGATGTGGTTTAGATGCGGTATTTACATAACGACGATGTGCCCACGGAGCAGCAACTCATTATTTTCATACATGCATGTCACGATTCTATTGATGATCCCTTGCTGATGGTAATGGTCTAAAGTCAACTTGTGTGACGCTACACTTCGCTAACTACTCTCTTAGTTGGTTGGCACCAGGGAGAAAACATTCATTCCATATTTAAATTTGGAATAAAGAGCACGGAGGAACATAAATAATGCCCCATTAATAGCATTGGCTGCAAGGAACGGCCATGCAAAATGTTTATAATCTGTTATTCTATAGAACAATAGCCATTGCTGGGCTGGGTTGTGCATATTATATAAAGTAATTGCTCAAACGTATACCTCACTTTAATGGCTATGGAATATTACCGATACTTCGGGCCAGTCATGATATGTACTAGGAAAGACAGAGCTTTCCTGGACATTGTACAGATCGACATATATCATACTACTCAATACCTGCCTCTTACAAGGTGTATTATATTTAACCGATAAACGTTGGAGTAAAACTATAGGGTTTTTATTGCTTGAAGGTTACTGACACAGCAAGAACGTTAAATGGCGTGACTATACCAAATCCCACGATAACCGGGGATTTGGGACTCGACCTTAGTGCTGCGTGTCATTTGTTACAACACAGAATGAAGTGTTCTTGGGATTAATGTTTAATAAAACGTGGGTCTCTGGTGTGCCCATGATCAAGATGTCTAAATGTGGGATACATGGTTACACTAATAGGACAAAAGGACAGTTTTTTTTTTTTTTTTTTTTTTTTTTTTTTTTTTTTTTTTTAGAAAAGCGACCGTATATGTTGACGATATTAAATCAATGTTCGGTCTACGCCATTGACATTGCATCAGGTTGTATCAACGGAACAAAACGTCAGATGAACACCGTTACAGCTGGGCGTATACTCTATTTGAAAAGCGTCAAATGTCGGTTGTGTCTTTACCATGTACTTTAGGGATACCTCAACCGGTGTATGTTGTGCAGTTTGACCATTAATATTCTTTATCGGAATTACCGATGCTTATTGTTGTGTACATTACACATAGATATCATTAAAACCAGAACTCGTACGCCCATTTACTCTTGAAAAAAAATAAAATGAGACCACCCCCCAATAAAATCAATCTTTTTTTTTTTTTTTTTGAAAGCGGTCATTGTCGACTATGGGCATACATGTGTCTTAACATGGCTTTCTCTCATACTTTAATTAAAAACTTGCTGAAGGTTCACCTTTGAAAAAGCACATAAAATACAGTGGCAGTTATAAGGCTCACCACTTGAGGAAGTTACTGGCTGCTGATAGCTGACGACCAGTTTGTGAGGGAAGGTGTTCATGGCTGTACTGCGCCCTTTCGAAATTGCCTAATTTCGGTAACACGTCTGAGCAGACATAATTTTAATGTTGAATTATGCAAATCGAACCAGACAGGATATGCAATGCTTGTACAAGTTCATCCCCGGGGGCTTGGCTTGGGACGGAATGCCATCTGTTCTAGTACAGATCCCTTATCGTCCCCTTATCATTTCACCTCCCACTAATATGAGTAGTCGGCTGTCGGATCGCAGTAGATCCAACGTCGGCCCAGTTTGTTGCTAAACCGTTTTGCTGATTGTGGTAGCCATTTTGGTACATTGCGCCTGTCGTTTTCAATAGTGTGAAGACGACTTTGTGGATTCCTCTTCACTTTTTGTGGATTGTGCCTCTGTGATAATAGGGCACCTATGTGGAGTTGTAAACCAACACCCAAATTAAAGGACAATTAGAACCCGGATACTAGTCAAACAGTTAGCGAACAATATGAATGCTTTGACAATAAGTAACGGGTTACAGGTAACATTTTAGGCTCGATTTCATATCAAACCTGCTATTTTCACCTGGCAAATGAAATAATGCCTTTCCAAAATGCATCTAAAGCAAGTTAATAAAAACAAAAAAACGACTAAATTCAATTATACATGGATTGCGAGCGGCTGTCACAATGGCGTTAACAGTAGGAATCTCTGATCATGGGTGAAATCAACATAAACACAATCTGTATTTTTTGCTTATGTATACTATCATTATTATTGTTACAAAACACCTCGGGCCGCAACTGTACGGATAATATGATCTGCATCGGCATTCGGGCACCCATATGCCCTAACTCTGAGTCACAACCCCAACTTGAAACGACCAACGTTTGAATTTATCTGTCTTGCATCATGTCTGTTTGTTTTTTTTTTTTTTTTTTTTTTTTTTTTTTTAAGTTTGCTTGTTTGCTTTTCAATAAATAAGTATAGTACATTTTACTGCATTCTACGTGCGGACTTGGCATATCGGCTTACCATGAATGACGAGGATTTAGCAGCTTAAGCATCTAGTATATTGCTATTTCCTCTTAAATGAACCATTAGGATGGCTGAAAAACCATCACTACATTTTGATCGGTGTTATCGTTGAATATACTATACGATGATGAAGATGTTAACAGCTAGCTTCAAACCATGGCCACGTGCTTTGATAACCATAATTGTATCGTATTGAAAAGTAAAGGAGTATATGTTGGTGCTGTGGATTGTAAATCCAGCGTGAGCTGTATCTCTGAGGTACAACGTCTTTCTCCATAGCATGTTATTGTTTCTCTTACATATTTCTCTTCAAAATGAGCGGATTATTATTTTTTTTTTTATTTAATTTCTTTGTAGCGTTAGTCACTGCTGACAAAGAGTATTAGTAGAATTGAATTGTCATATTTTATTTTAAGGGAAGGCAAAGCAGTTTCAAACTTTTGAGGTACTTGCTATTGACTGAATAATTAATTATTCACTTTTATTCTTTTATCTACCATGATCTGTGGTAAAAGCATAAAGATCAGTTACATAACACACAAGCAAATATCTACCCGTGAAATATTGATCTGTTTTATTTTGATCAAAGCTTTTGGGTGGACAAGAGTGAATGCTGTGTAATGACGTCTTAATTTTATGTACAGGTTCTCAAAATTGAAGTTTTTTTTCAGATTAAAAATCAAGGTCACGTTTGTGCACTTATTTACCCACTGTGATCACATGTGATCATTAACTCATTCCACCCTAATGACGCTTTTTCCCGCTAATATCAAAAGTTGTCTGCTGATTGTATTTTAATGATTTAGGGATTATTTTTCAAAATTCTGGATGAACGTGCATAGAAGATCATTCCAAATTATATGCCCATGGTCATAGCTTTCCTTGGAGCGCTCTGGCTGCAATGCGCCCAGAGCGCGCCAAGGGAAGCTGCTGACTCGGTCTTCTATCAGGGTGGAATTAGTTAAATGATAATATCTCCGCCAAGAGTTGAAAACCGTACGTTTTCTATATATTCAATATTTTATAAAGTCGAACTGCAGCAAAGCTAGCTGCCACAGCGAGCCTATTTTTCGTGTAATAACCGATTTCTGATTTTGTGTATTCTGTTCTTCATTCTATATCTTAAAAATAGGCGAAAGTTCATGGCAATGTCTCCCTGGTCCCAAAGGCAAAATATTACACCGGCTTCAATCGGTTCCTGTTTAACAAATAGTAAAAATGGCAAAACAAATAGTTTTAGTAAGAGCCACCCCTGTGTTAATTCCGTTTAGTTGTAGGCCTAATGCTTTTTTAAACAATCTTTTCCATTTTCCTCTCTCTACGTACGCGTGCGTGTCTTTGTTTCTTTGTTGTTGTTTTTTATTTATTTATTTTGGGGGGTTTTGCTTATTGTTTACTTGCGCATCCATTTTATTTTGTTTGTGTTGTTTTCCTTTTGATCATATTTGTTATTGTTTCATTCTTCTGAGAAGGGACATTGGGTTGAGATGGACATACTGCAAAGATTTGGCAGGAACAAAAGAAATATTAAAGGTAACTAACACCGACATGATTTCATCTTATATTGAAATATATTCCACTCCCCTCACGTCATCTGGTCGCATTAGGACTTTTCGAACGCACCATAGCCAGCAAAATATAAACGACATATCCATGTCAGTTTGTTCACAAACGGCTCGTGCAAATCTCCGGCTATGAATACTTCAAGCAATGTGGTTCAGAATTTGAAATCCGGATCATGGATATTTAAATATATATATATATATATATATATATATATATATATATATATATATATATATATATATATCATGTTCGTGTATGTGACGAATGCTAAATAAGTCTTGGGTATCTGGAAAAAAGGGCTAAGAATTTAAGACGCGACACTGGCGGTCAAAAATATAACCTTTTATGTCCTGGCCAATCAGATATGAAGGGAAGTACCATGTTGCTTGGTGGATAGCGCATACAGTGATTAACTGGTTTCGGTTTTTCGTCCTTTGGGAAGTATGCAAAGATTTGTGCATGGAAGGGCCCATCACGAAAAGCAAACGGTATGGAGCAAACAAGTTGCTTCATTTTCGCTCATTCGCCTCGCAATGCATGGATCTAGCTATTATGGCGTAAACCGTGGGCAAAGCGCACCTGTAACTAGTTCCAGGGCTATGAAGTTGCATTGGGTGTTGAAAGCTGGACCATAATGGTCAGTCTGAGAACTTTTTTCACTATGTATTCCTTTGAGTTCCACAGTATGCATCAAATTCTTCAAAACTTTACTCCATTTTCTTTTCAGTTGACCAGCTTGTTCACGGTCATTGCTGGATGTTAATCTTGCGTCCTGGAAATCGTCATTTCTCAGTTGAGCATGTCATGTAGGTGGCGGTATAGGTAGCTTTTCACTGGTATCCACCTGTTACCTGCTTTATTAATTGGTTGAAAATGTCACGTGACCTGGGAAGCAGGTGCTTTCACCATCAGAAGTCGTATCTGACCTGTCCCATGTTTGTAAGTAAGCATACCAGCAAAAGAAGGCCGTAATGGTTATGGTATGCATACATGTAGGGATACTCTTCGACGTATTAGTGATATATCCATGTGAAATTACGAGGCATATGCAAATTGAAACAACACTTCGCCACTAGTTGTATAGACGCCAAAAATTTGCATATATACAATGAGTCAATGCAACTAAATTTATTGGGCGCCAGTTGATATTAATGTGACTGCTGGACCTCGTACATCTTCAAATACTGTACAAGGAAAAACAACTAGGGGTTTACCTAGCCGTTGATATATGTATATGTGCAATTTTGTAGTGAGGGTTTGTTTTGTTTTGTTTGTTTGTTTGTTTCTTGTTTTTTGTTTTTTTTGGGGGGGGGGGAAGGGAGCTCTTTTGTTTTGTTTTGTTTTTTGTGTGACTCATACTATTTTTCATGAGTTTGCAGCTGTTTGAAAAGTATGTCAACAACACTGGCATTTACCTTTGAAATCGCACAAGAAGTATGTAAACAGGGCCCTTGCATTAATGCTCTTTACAACAGTTTCATATGTTGACATGCAGAGTGTTTTGAATTGCCAAAAAACAGATTGATTTATCGACATCGCGATTCTAGATTCAAATTCTTTGTAAACTGATCTTTCGTTGGAGCATCAGCATGCCTACGGTTGCAGAGAACATAATGATGGTCTGTTTCAACAGCTCGAATTTCCTTGGCGCGCTTTGGGCACATTGTTGATGCCATGCTTTCTTGAACAAGTGCCTACTACAGTTGTAACATGCTTTATTTATACTTTATAATCATGGATTTTTTTCTGTAGCTGTGACCCCCCCCCCCCCTCCCAGCACTGAGCACATAGTTTGTTGTTTGTTTTTTTTTTCTGCTTCAAGTCCTGTTTATTATTGTTGTATTGGGAAAACACATATGTGCATATCCCCCAATGCAAATATTTCCGGATGCTTGACAGACAGAGTTGCCCTGCAACAGGGGTCAAAGAAAGTACAATGGGTGAATGGTAGGTCATGGGGCTAAAACTGACTGACTAAAAGGCCATATGGCTAAAACTGACTGAATAGAAGGCCATCTGGCTAAAATAGACTGAGACTGTCAATTGTACAAAATAAAAGATAAAAAGCGCACACCTATATGATTTAACAATATTCAAGCGAATAATGTACTATAATCCGGCCTGTGTAGAGCCAGATGTTATTCTTTCCGACGCACACTGGGTCTTTGGCCTTGGTTATATACTCAAAAAGGACCACCTACATGGATGCTTTCACAGTCTCAATATTTCCATACGTCTGTGTATTCGATGTAATTACTGTCTTGCTTCAAACTATATAACTCCATGTACTGATCAACTCCCAAACCTTGGATTATCACAGTATAGCTAATGGTGTGTGCTTTATTAGCATTGCAGATGAGCATCTGTAAAAATGCGTTTTGCAACTAAACGGTCCAGACGAACTGCCCAATTTTGTTTATATAGCAACGGGTGACTATAATGCGCAATACAGCGCCATAGTAAACAATGGAAAATGGGCATCAATGATCAAGCTACACCCGATTTTGTATCAATATTAGCAGCCAGAAATTCAATCGACTAGGTTTGAATCTTAAATCGACGAAAGAGAGAGAGACGGAGAAAAAAGTTTCTTTTCATACACATTAAACACACACTATCGTATGTTATAACACAAGGGCAGTCATAGAGTGTACAAATGTCCATTACCTTTGCATTTTCAGATTTTTCGCACTGGAAACTTTTGAAGGTAACATTACCTTTGATGACAAAGGTGAGCAAACACATTTAATGTGTGAAGCCCCGATCTACACCGTACCTCTGCCTATCGGTTCTTGATGTAGCCGCGAGCTTTCATTTTTTTTTTTCATCTCGTGTTGCTAACTGAACGCCATAGACGTCACAATGGTGTCCGGAACAATGTTGAACAAGTAGTGATCCTTTTGAAGTGTTTCGGTTTATCATAAAAACGTTAAGCGGGCATACGTGATATTGCCGGCGTATCATACAATAGGAAAGTCGTAGGCAATTGGAAATGGTCAGATGTGCAACCCCCCTTTTTTTTTTTTACATACTGATGACCAAATATATAATCTGAGGCATGTATATTACAAGATTTACTTCAATCTGGTAAAGGGACTTTTATTAAGTATTCCACTGTGGTTAGTGATATCAGGAGGCAAGTGAATAGGGGATATTGCTTGATGTATCGCGTGCATACCGCCACGCAATATACCCGTAGGAATTTCACGTTACTTGTTTATTAGTACCATTGATGCCAACGCTGAAGGTGCTTTGTCATTGGTTCCAAGAGCAGTATCTGGCTGTGCGCCAGGATTTGGGATGAAGGGAAATATTTCGTATTTTTCTCTTTTGATCTCCACACCAGGCGAGTTACATTCCACAATGTGATCCCCGGAGTCTGGTAGACTTTATGTTTGCAGGGACGTATATCTATATCTATATCTATATCTATATCTATATCTATATCTATATCTATATCTATATCTATATCTATATCTATATCTATATACATGTCCTTGATATTTTGGTGTCCTCAATCATTGTCAGCAGTACCGAGACGTCGTGCTGAGACAATGACTTGGGGCAATGTGGTGAAACCAAAATTTAAATAGCACTGGGCTCTGGCTGCTGAACCGGCTGCCAGAGAATCGTATAGATATATATATAGAAGAATAAAGAAAGAAGGAATGGAGGAAGGAAAAAGAAGAGAGAAAGAATGAAAGCAGGAAGAAAGAAAGAAAGAAAGAAAGAAAGAAAGAAAGAAAGAAAGAAAGAAAGAAAAATGAAGACATGCGGGCCGCTAGTATGAGCATGAATGGACTAAACTTTAGTTCACACATTTAATTATTATCTGTTGCTATACTATAATAAAATAAAGGAGAAACCAGGGACCACATGGCTCATCATTTAGAAAAAAAACAGTGTTTACACTCTGTAAAGCACCAACTTTTAATTACGATGCTGAAAATCCAGCGATACTTTGCTGACAAAGAAACATTAGTAACTATCAAGGGTGCCTTAACAGTGAAACCATAGGGGCAATGCTTTCATTATCCCATGACTCCTCTTTTTCGGTTAGCAGTATCAAACTCTGTAAAGATCCATCTTTCATTAGGATAAGTCAGTCAACTTATACTTTGCAGACTTCGGCAGTTGTGATTATAATCAAGACAAGTAGGTCAAGGCCACTATTCAAATTTACATGCCCAAAAATTTACAAGGGGCTCTTTCTGTGAAAATTTTGTATTAGAGACCTATGGAATCTTGGACTGTTAATGTTCACAAAATATAATCAATTAACAACAGAAAAAATATATATACAGACTTTTCGTCTGCTTTTCATGTGACTAATGCAAAAGTAACATATTTCCAAATGCTTATAAGGAAAATGCAGCAAACAAAAGCACGGGGGAATGTGCTAGACGCATATGGTCGTCCGTACAAGAGGAAATTTTATTAGCCACATCTGCCGACTCATGATGGTAAATAGCAGGCAAATAATAAATGATAGGAATTTAACGCGCAGCTACGTTACGTAGCATAGTTGAACTGATATATTTTTACCTCCCACCCCCACTTCAAGTTCAAGCTGAGTTTCATATATTTTAGCCCAAATGTACAAGATTGAAGACAATAACATTTAGTATTACAGACCGACAGGATATTGAGCTTTTAATGTTCAAAAAGTGTACCAAAACAGCAATGGAACAATACAGATACTTTTTGCATTGCCTTTTTATGTGTCCATCCCATATACAAGTAACATTTCCAGATGCTTGTAAAGAAAATAGAGTACTTTGTAACATGGACAGATGTGCTAGACATGTGTGTATTTTCCTCTGTATAATAATTAAGTTTCTTTTTTAAACATCTGCTCACTTGTGATGGAAGAAATAATAAATTACTATAAAAATGAAGTCTGTCTCTGTTGGTGTCATTGGCATATAACAGAGCGGCTGTTGGTGGGCATTTTTCATGAAAAATGCCTACCAACAACCGTTTCATGCCAATGACAACAACAGAGACAGACTTCATTTTTTATATTTATATTCATATCAACATTAATACTAGAATTAAATCTGTCAAGAAAATTTGTGCGTGAAAGTTTAGCTAGCCACTGCGAAGGACCTTTTGTTTATCAGTGGGAGGAGCTATGGGAGTGGCCAGCCGCTTGTTACGTAGTAAAGTAGGCACTGGCACGTGCCATGCTGTACATGATGTCACCATCAACTGACGAAAACAAAATTTGTCGCTATTCTTTAAATGCCAACAAAAACTCCGAATGTAAATATAACAAAATTATCGCTCATCTATATTACGTAACATGGTTAAAACGTCAGGCTAATTTGCATAAATTTTAAACCAAATCCTCAAGATTAAAGGCACTTTTGGATTGCTGTATGTGACAAATCTGTGTGTAGCCACGGGTATTATTACCAATTTTATGACTGTAACACAGTTGCGCACTAACTAACAAACTCATGAATTTTTACTCCTTTATTTTTTTTTTAAAGCGTACTTTAAGCTCCGCATCATTCTGTCCTGCCCACAAAGTTTCTTTGGCTAGAAAACAGGAAAACACAACTGATTAAACATATAGTGAACTAACTGTTACCACGTTATCATGTTATCTATCCCGTGTACCATAGTTGAGCAAAATTCTGGTAACAAACTTTCAGTACTTCAATGCATAGAATTGGGTGCACTGCGAATGAAGTTGTTTTGACATGATTAAGCTCAACACATACACGCTTAAACATAACAGCAAATTTGACATCATTTGAATGTTTTTACATTAAACCAAAAAATGTGAAAGTTGAAATTGCAGTTTGGAACATTCCATTTCCACCACATAGTTGACCTATATTGCACCGAATGAACCCGATTGACCAGAACCCAGGAGCTGGCAAATTGTTCTACTGTCAGGCTCTGCATATAGATGTATTTCATATATCAAAAAGAAACGCAGTTGCTTACAGGATTTTGGCAGCAGCTTGGAACACTAAGTTTCCTTTAATTTTGGAACTTTCTCACTGGATACCATATAGCAGAACTCGTTCGCCTCGCTCACTCGTTCTGCTATATGGCATCCAGTGCTCGTTGATATACTTTACATCCTCAACAAAAGATGTTTTATATATATATATACATATATATATATATATATATATATATATATATATATATATATATATATATATATATATATATATATATATATATATATAATAAAAGCTGTTATACCCGAGGAAAACAAGGGTATACAATATAATACAACGTAGTTTCTGTGTAGAATGATACAGTTTATTAGACATCCGAAGTTGAAGAGAAAACTTTTTGTGGACGCTATTAATCGCCGAAGGTGCTTCGGCAAAACGTTTTCTCCCAGGGTGTGTTATTAATTTTACCGTTATACACAGAAGCTACGTTCTATATTTGTCCACATGTACCCAGTTATTTGTTGTGGAATGTCGCCAAAATACTAGAAAAGGGGTAGACCCACCTCCGCAACTCAACTTGGTCAAGTACGCGAGAAACGCAGTGGCGCACATGAATATCTACTCTTACTTTACAGTTATTCGGTCCTCAGCCACGAAGTAAACGAACTACTAAATTAAACGTTGCGGCTAATGGCAGCATTATCCTAAAAAAAAAAATCCATTCATTCATATTAATCTAAATAGTGAGATATAAATTTCCGATTGTCATATCATTTCTGACAAACGATGAAAAAAAAAAAAACTCCGCTGAGTATGGATTGACAAAGAAACATATGACATATTTGAGCAATGCTGTGGAGTAGTACCTACACATGCCAAATAGAAGATTTTTTACCGGACCCAGACACGGGAGGTTCGTAAAATGCACAAGTACAAGATAATTATAGTTAAAGTGGGATTTAATATGATCATGTCTCCCTTATTTTGTCACGTATATATTGTGTATATTAAGTACTCGTACTTTGCTTTGCCTGAACAAATGTCGCTCACTATTGCTTATTGTTATTATTATTATTATTATTATTGTTATTATTATTATTATTAGTAGTAGTAGTAGTAGTAGTAGTAGAAGAAGTAGTAGTAGTAGTAGTAGTAGTATTATTGTTATTATTATCATTATCATTATCATTATCATTATTATTATTATCATCATTGTTATTGTTATTATTATTATTATTATTATTATTATTATTATTATTATTATTATTATTATTATTATTATTACTATTATTATTATTATTATTATTATTATTATTATTATTATTATTATTATTATTATTATCCTAAAACAAGCTGTATTATAATAAACTTGGCGGCCGGTAACTCGCATTGGTTGAAATCACTGAGGTTGGACCATTCTCAGGCCAAAGTCGCTGACGACAAACGTTTGTCTGACGAAGAATGGCACCTGGTCACATTGTGAAAGACGCTGCGTGGGCAGCAGCAGGCATATCTGGACACCTTATTCAGTAGAAAAATACATACTAATCTCGCAAGTCAGGAAGACCCCAAATCTCCTCGAACAAAGATAATCTTTCTAGATAAATTTTGACATGCTAGATCAGATGGGATATTGCAAAGGATTGGTAATTTGAAGTCTCAGGCAAGTGGGTTTATTACTGAAGCCAAACTAGGGTCGCACAGACATACTGCAATTTCCCTCAAGCATTCGTGGTTGATTATACTCAAGACAGCCTGATATCGACCAATCATCTTAAAATAAGTGACCTGACATTTAACACGCTGTGCTTTTAGTTGTGCGGCCTGTCGCCTAGGAGTTAAATCCCTCGCACTCATTTTGCTATCACTGGCTTTGCATGTTGCTGACCCATGGCCAGAACCAGCAGAGTTCAGTCTTCCTCTGCATTGTTATAAGATCACAATGTGTCTTTTTATCATGTTGTCTGGATTTATTTTTGTCCATGATATCATGGAAAAAGGGAACAAACGGCGGCCGTACGGACCAAAGATGATGGTCCCACCCCTGCATGCAACTACCTGTCATTATACAAACAGGAGCCAGAATCCAACATCTTCCGCGTAGTTATATATATATATATATATATATATATATATATATATATATATATACATACATACATACATATATATATATATATATATATATATATATATATATATATATATATATATATATATATATATATATATATATGTTTGTATGCATATACAATACATACGTCCAACAGCCAATCTAGTCACTGCCTGCCTCTAAATTTCCCTTTTAAGTAATCAACACTGTCACGTTCAATGCTGAAAGTTTAAACATCAACACTTCAACAACCGAAAGAATTGCTAAACGGGTTATCAGCGGCGAATCATCAAGCAGGTTTCACAGTCGCCCATAAACAATGTAGCGTCACCACACTACCGTTACTGACTTGGTCGTCTTTAAAAACAGGCAAAACAGTCTATTACCCATTGTTCGCGAACTCAACGACAAAAATTCGACTGGGAAAGATTCTTTTTATTTTTAAAATGCATGATTTTAAATGATTTGAGACTACTTTCATGTAAGCATTGAACTTATGCGCTTGTAAACATTGGCATTAGCGATCTACATCATGAAAAACGACCCTCGAGAAGTTGGAATAAGCACCCGATGATTACAATCGATACGAAAATTAATTCTTAAACGTAACACATAGTGATCGATGTGCACTTTGGTGCAGCACTGCATTACTGTTTTTCCATTACAGTCTGTCTCTACCATCTTTTCTGTGTCTACTCAATTTTAGTGGTCATTATTTATCTGGCCATAATGCATCTCTTGAGTGGTTCTGCCCGAGTTTCGTCTGATGTAGGACCTTAGCAGCACAAACCTGATTGAAGGAAGCATTAAGAGAAACAATCTTAATGTCTCGCTAAATATCGATCTACATATGTTAAACGTACCACGTGACAAATACAATCTAGCTTCTGGCTGCAGCTGCAGACAAACTTTGTGCCTTTCTTTGCTAGACTATTTTATTATGATTATGATTATAATCATTATTATCACCATCATTATCATAAACGCTATCATTGTCATTATCATTACTGGCTTGGTTGTTGACCTTGCCAATCATTTGATTTTGATGGTCTTCGTTTTAACTCGGTTAACCTCACGAACAAGTCCAATTACTCGTGCTGCTGTTTTGTGGCATGTTTTCATGTTTCGGCCTTTACTGCATCAGACCATGTACGTTTCTGCTTGAAACCAGACTCAACTGAAGCTTCCCCCCTCTTTCTATTGCATGCAAATGTATAATGGGGTACAGATTTTCCGTGAGCCAAAGACCTTTTTTTTTCTTCGTTGACTGTGTGCATTTCTTGTCGCTGGAGACCTTAACGCGGGAATATGTAACTAAATAATAGTAAACTCCGGCGGATGTGCTAATGATAAGTTGCCAGTCCGGCAAGGGGAACACATTTTGCAATGTTTAGTACAGGCATCCGCTCGTACATACCGGTGCTCCTTTGTTAAAGCATATGAGCCAAAGCAGCACCGCAGCTAATGTGAATAGCATGCATACGTGTGGATAAAATCAGTTCATGAAAAAGTCGTCGCCATGTGCCCGAACACACACCGTGCTTTCCATATAAGCCGGAATCATCATGTATGTTTCGAGGAAGTGTTATTTACTTTTACCAAATAAGGTCAAGGACACCGTCGGTTCTCTGTTAGTCTGTCTGTATCATAGGACCTGTTGTCAACGTTGCCTACAGCGATAGTGTCAAACTCAAAGGTTTTGGTGGAAAAGGAATATGAAGCTCTGTAATCAGTTAGCAAAGCTATGTTGTGTTCATCCGACAGAGTTATTGGAGTCTCTCTGAGTTGTCCTCTTGTAGCTGCGGCCCTGAGTACCGCATGCACTTTACTTAGAGATCATGCAAGCAAGGCAGCTAAAAATAGTTTTTTTTTTGTTTTTTTTTTTTTTTTTTACCTCAGCTGACTTGTCAGTCAGCTGAGGTTTTGTGAGGGTCCGTCGTCCGTCCGTCCGTCCGTCGTCCGTCCGTCCGTCCGTCGTCCTTCTTTCGTCTGTCCACAATTCACATTTTCGACTTCTCCTCGAAAACCGTCGGCCAGGTCCACTTCAAACTTGGTGGAGATGTGCCTTGGGTAGTTTTCTACCAAGTTTGTTCAAATAGTTACGGTCCAGTGATTTTTGGATTTTAAATGATTTTTTTTTGTTCATTCGTGGGCAAATTTTAAAAAATCTTATTCTCCGTAAACGCTCAACCAATTGCTTTGATATCACAAAGAAACATCCCCTGAGACTCCTAGTTCTTAATTTGTTCACCAGGTGGCGCTGCATTATTTTTTATTATTATTTTTTTTTATGAATTTTTGTGTGTTATAGCTTTTTCGACTTCTTCTCCAGAACCGTCACTCAGATTAAGCTGAAACATGGTGGATAATTATGTTCCTTGTAGAAGGGTCAAAGAAAGTTGTTCACTACGTCGGAATGCTGCAGATTCCTGATTTTTAACGATTTTTTGTTCAATCAGGGTACTTATCGGTCAATGCAACTTTGCTATTGATTACTATAGAAGTCAATGGGCATTCTAATTCATATTCACATTTTCGACTTCTTCTCCAAAACCGTCATCCAGATTAAACTTGGTGGCAATGTACCTTGGGTGGGATTCTACCAGTTTTGTTCAAATGTGCATGCGCCAGTGATTTTGGGATTTTAAATGATTTTTTTTTTTTTGACAAATCTTAAAAAATCTTCTTCTCCGAAACCTCTTACCCGATTGCTTTGATATCACACAGGATGACACCTAGGGAATCCTTGTTGTTAATTCGTTCACCAGGTGGCGCTGCAGTTTTTTTGAAAAAAATGTATGAACTTTTGTGTGTTAAAGCTATTTTCGACTTCTTCTCCAGAACCGTCACTCAGATTAAGCTTACACGTGGTGGATATGTTCCTTATGAAGGGCCAAACAAAGTTGTTCACTTTTGGGTGGATCTCTACCAAGTTTGTTCAAATGGTCACGCTCTATAAATTTTTGGATTTTTTATGATTTTTTTTTTTTTTTTGGTTCTTTTTGGGGGCAAACCTTACAAATTCTTCTCCTCTGAAACCGCTCACCCAATTGCTTTGATATTGTACATAGACACTCCCGGGGACACCTAGTTCCCAATTTGGTCACCAGGTGGCGCTGCAATTGTTTTATGAATTTTTTGTATGGTTTTGCTATTTTTCACTTTTTCTCAGAACCGGCCCCCAGATTAAGCTGAATTGTGTTGGATATGTTATTGTGGAAGGGTCAAACAGTTGTTTACTAGGTGGCACAGCTTTGGATTAAGGATTTTCAATTCGGGTACTTATCGTTCAATGCAGCTTTCCTATTGATTACTCTGTAAGTCAATGGGCATTCTAATGCTAACTCACAGGACAACTGACACAAAATTTACTGTTTACTTCATTACTTGAGATATGTTTTGAGTTAGCTGCACATGTTAATTATTCTGTATGAAGGTCATGCTGAGACAGTACATGAATGACCTTGACCTCGTTTGTTGGGTCACATGAAACATACATGAATTTTACTATTCATTATAACTCGAGTACTACTTGAACTTTGATGTTGCACATGTAAGTGTTCTTCTATAAAGGTCTGACTTACTCAGAACATGGTGTCCTTGATCCTTTCCCAAGTTCATAGAGCTGCAAGTGTGATGAATGTCAAGATCAGCTGAGGCACGGGCTGTTCACACTGCTCCTTTTTTTTTTTTTTTTTTTTTTGAGGTGGGTGGGGGGGGGGCTACAAATTTCCTGTTCCACGAGAAACAGAAGAAAATGTTATTTCATCATAAGACATGACTGACCATTAGACTTAACCAGAAAGTGCAGTTTTCTCTCACACTTTGCAAAAAAGTCCCCTCGATCACTTCTCTGCCTCGGAATATCAATGTTTTGTTGGATGACTTGTCATCTAAAAATAGACCATTTGCGTCTGTCATCCGTCTGCTTGTCGTTCCGTCCTTTGGACTAAACAACTTTCTTAAAAAAAAAAAAAAGAGAGAGAGAGAGAAAAAAGTGTGTATGGATTACTTTTTGTACACACATGTGTCCCAGTTCGACTTCTAAGCTGGCCGAGAAGATCGTTATAATTTTTTTTTTTCTATTTTTCTTGGATTAAAATTAAAATAAAATGAATAAATTGAATGGCATTTCTCCTTTTAGTTTTTTGCATAGCCAGTGTCATTTATATGCCATACATTGTTACCTGGGATCATGTATTTTATATTTTGACCACCAGGTAGCACTAGGTTTTTTTTTCTTAAGTTATTGTCTATTGTGCCATTTCTGACCCCTTCTCCCGAACGGCTGAACAGAAGTTGGAGATTATATTAAAAAATGTAGTCAAACTGAAGATAATATAAGTTTGCAAAGATGACGTGGGCATGTTGATCTTTTGACTAACTTATGAGATTTCAAACTTTCAGGCCATATGTAGGTGGTTGCCATCACTGTACATGCATATAGTAATATAGTGGATGCATTGCAATACTATAGAAAGGGGTCATATGGGATGTTTTGCTATGATACACATATTGTTTCCCAGCAATACTTGTAACAAGTTCTTGAAGGAGGTGACGGTAGTAGTATTATCCGAATTTCATGAATTCGAGGTGAGAGGGGAATAAAAATTCCGCTAAATGTTTCTAAAACTACACAAAAAGTCATTCATTTTATGTATTTACAGCCAGAAAGCGCTATATTTTCCTGATTTTTTTTCTCAATGAATTCTTGTCTCTTCGGACGATTTTTAGACACTCTGCACATGGCATGCTTACATATAGATGTCCACCAGGCTAACCAATATCAAATTGTGAAGGCGATGGTAACTCAATTATGACCCATGATCGGACGGGAATATTTTATTTGTGCATGTGTATCTGTGTTTTAGTTTAATAGAATCTAGCTTGTGGCAAAACCTTTAGTGACCTTGAAACGTCAAACTGACATTTTCGCTTTAATCTTGGTTATGATTGATCATAGGCCATCGTTAAAAATCATTAATAGGGAGTACCTGTGGTGTTCTTTTGATGCTTTTAATTTTGACCATGAATGACCTTGAAGAGTGAAGCACCTATTGGCTTATATGTCAGCCATGGAAACATCAAACTGTTGATGAAATATGGAGGAGCACTAAAAAAGTACATGTATTCAGCAGTACATGCTACACTTGCTGAAATAGTAGATTGCAGTCTGCAAAGCACAGGGTCATAGTGACCCTTTTGTTATAGTTCATAGTCCCCACACCAAGCAAAATGATAATAATACAATTAATAAAAATAATAATGACAGTAGAATAATATCTACAACAACTACTATTATTTTATTATTATCATCATAATCGTTATTATTACTATTATTATTATTATTATTATTATTATTATTATTATTATTATTATTATTATTATTATTATTATTATTGTTGTTGTTGTTGTTGTTGTTGTTGTTATTATTATTATTATTATTATTATTATTATTATTATTATTATTATTATTATTATTATTATTATTATAAATCCAACTTTCTAGCCCTGCTCTTTGTTACAATACTTTTCAACATTACAAACTCAGGAATTCGGCGACGTAAGTACGAATGAGTGTCACAGCTTGCAATTGCAAACTCGCGTCTACATATTTGCGAGCGATTTAAGGATTGTCGCCAAGATACACGATCGTAAGAAGGTCGAGTGTAAATTTCAAAGACTCCCATGCCGTGCTATAGTCCTGTGAACCCTGCAGAGGTTACTAACTGACGATACATTTAACCCTTTCAGTGCCCAATTTTTGACTGAGTCAACAGCTTTTCTCGTAACGCGCCCAATGCGCGCCGAGAAAAGCTTTAGACCATTGGTATTCTCCATGGAACTATAGGCATACTGGTACTTCAATAAAAGGTCTTTTTACGAGAAATACAAATCTGAGATCCTAATGATAATTCAGACCAGCATGACTTTAGAAGATCGCCTTTAGACGTCATTGGCACTTAAAGAGTTAAACAGATTAGCCTATGTGCGATTGGTGCAAAAAAAAAAAATTCTCGTGTGTATTCTGAATTAACCTTCGAGACGTAAGAGAGCCCTTTGGGCAATTAGCATTGTAATTGCTTCGTTTGCATGGAAATGGTACAATAAAATACTGGCAGATGACACACACCCATTCAATTGATGCTTCGGGCTCTTTTTGGAAGGGCTGGAAAATACGAGCTGTCAAATTATTTCTGTCGATAAGAAAAGCAAAAATAAGTACGGTGACAGCTTCAATAGTAAGCGTGAATGACAAACAAGGGAATCCATTTTTGTTTGCGGTTTTTTTTAGGGGGGGTGTCTTTTTGTTTTTGTTTGTTTGCATTACTTGTTTTTTTTATTTTATTTTATTTTATTTTATTATAATTATTTATTTCTTTTCTTTTGTTTTCTTTTTTCTTTTCTTTTCTTTTCTTTTCTTTTCTTTTCTTTTCTTTTCTTTTCTATTTTATTTTATTTTTTGCTTTGGTTTTTCGCACTTACGCACCAAAGGAGACACATCAAGTTAAAGAGCACCTCTTTATAACTACGTCAGTTGCACAGTCAAACTGCAGTATTCAGTCAAATCTTGTCATCGTATTTCTCCTAGCGTGAACTTTTTACCAACATGTCTATAACAATTGGAACACGTTTAGTGACTTCAGGGCGATTGGAATTGAGAAGATCTGTAAGGAGAAAACTCATTGGCAGACAATAGAAAAACTGTGGAAGAGGAAATTGAATGCCTATATGCTAAATCGACTAAATACTTGTTAATTATTTTTAACGTTGTAAAGGAGGGCATTAGACCTACAGGGAACGGGCCATAAAATCATCACGTGCAATAAGTGCGAGTTGCGTGATTATTGACGTCACATAAAGGGTTATCTACATGTGGATGTTACGTAATTTTTGTCCAGTAAATATTTTTTTTGCGGAAGAACACCGTGAGGTCAAAAGCTACGGAAATCAGGTGTTGAGAGTTTTTATTAAATATATATATATTCCGACATGATAACGTGTATTATGCATGAGGATATCACTTAATTCTAAACCAATTAAATTGACACTGTCTTATTACATTGCAAGAGCGTTGCGAATGCTAACCTATTTTTCCATAATATATTGTAAGAAGTTTTTTCTCACATAAGTTCAGATTCCTAATCACTATAGACCTGTAAAGACCTGAAATATCTATGATTCAAATCTGAGACAGTTTAGGATTCTACTTGAAAAAAATAAAAAAAAAATATTGGAAAATTTTGATGAAATGATTACCTCTACAATGTACATCAAAAGGCCTAGCTATCCTGATCAATGACCCTACTTCTTCAATTACAATACAAAGCTAACAATAGACAATTTTGAATATCCATAGTTTCTAACAATAAAATATTATTTCTTCCGGATTTTGAATTTTAAAAAAAAATGAAGAACACAGCACTTAGTGTATAACTTGAAGTTTGGCTCTTATGTATTGCAATTCACAAGATTTTTAAAATCGTGTAACAAGAAAAATTTAATAAAAACATTTTTCTTGAAGCAAGATATAGAAAATCTTGAGAGTGAGAGAGGATTTGTGTCCCTTGAAACAAGAGTATTGCAAACATATATCAACTTTTGTTCTTAAAACAAGAAAATCATTCTTATTTTGAGGAAAAGCAGGATACTTTTAGTGGTAATCTTACTCGAGATAACAAATTTTTAATATGAATGTAATGTTACTGGAATTCACGTATCTAGAACACATACTGTTAGTTTTGCCATAGTCTTCTTTTTTTTTCAGTGCTCCATTGATGTGCATTCAAATCCCGAGCAACACGTCCCTCTGCGAAAATTTACTTTAAACTTTGTTATTCTAAAGTATGTAGTATTAAGAGTTTGGGTAAACTTGATAAACTTCAATTATTAGCACAAGCTGAAAACCCAGATGTTATCACTTAATCCGAAGCTTAACTTGATGCGAATTTTGCTGATCAACTCATCATTGACAACTTTCAACCCCCGTTTAGAAGAGACAGCCCCACAGCACGAAGAGGAGAGGTTCTTACATGCGTTTCTTTTTCGCTACCATGCCGAAGGCGCACCTATCTAGAGGATCGTGTCCTTACATGTGTTTCTTCTTCGTTGCCGTGCTGAAGGTGCACCGATCTAGAGGTTCGTGTCCTTACATGTGTTCCATCTTCGCTACCATGCCGAAGACGCACCGATCTAGAGGATCTTAATTCTGAATGCATATGGGTTGAGATTATTACACAACATGGGGTTTTAATGATTGGAAATTATTATCGACCTCCTGCCCAGGCTGCTAAAATATGAGATGCCTTTCTTGAGTCTTCAATACCTCGATCACTATAGCGTTTGAAAGTAACCCACACTCTCTCCTTATTACTAGCGATTTTAATGTTAGATGCTCAGGCTGGAATTCACCATATCAGGATAGTTACCTTGGTTTAGCGCTTTTCAACCTAGTTTCTCAGCAAAACCTCCATTAGCTTGTAAAAGAACCACCGAATATACAGAGAACCTGCTTGGTTTTATTATCACTGAATCCCCTGGTCTTGGACTTAATTGTAGTTTTATTATCACTGAGTCCCCTGGTCTTGGACTTAATTGTAGTTTTATTATCACTGAGTCCCCTGGTCTTGGACTTAATAGTAGTGCTCTTACTCCTCTTTCAAATTCTGATGATGCGATCGTGTTCTGCTCTCTCTCTCTCTCTCTCTCTCTCTCTCTCTCTCTCTCTCTCACGCGCGCGCACGCTAACACACTTTAAGGACCGTGAATTCACACCTCATGTTTGGAACTACAATAAAATATTCAAATTTTCTCTAAATCGAACTAACTTTCCCTTGTCCCTAGAAACGTTACATCATTAGCCCTGCATTCAAAGAATCTAACAGACAAATAGAAAGTAACCGCAGGCCAATATCCATACTCTGTAGTGTTTATAAGGTCTTTGAATGACTATTTTTAATGCCCTCTATGAATATTTCACAGCAAACATTCTCTTAACATTTAAAAATTCAGGTTTCAAGGCAGGCGACGTAACCATCAGTCTACCTGTCTACTTACTTCATATCATCTACAACGGTCTAGATGTATAAAAGGAGCCAGAATGATATTTTTGTCGTGTCTAAAGCTCTTGAGAAGGTATGGCACCCAGGACTCCTATTTAAACTTATACAACCTAGCATATCCGATCATCTTGTTAGTTTGGTGGAGAGCTATCTCTCAAACCGCCTCCAAATAGTTATTATTTATGGTAAATCATCTGCCCAACTTCGTACCCAGACTGGGTTGCCTCAGGGCTGTATCCCCAGGCCTCTCCTATTCTTGGTTTATGCAAATGAGCTGGTGGACAATCTCAAATGTGAAGTGAGGTTGTCAGTTTTAAACACATCTTTATTTAACAAAGTTACAAGAAATACATTAACCAGTCACTATCGAAGCAATTGGGAAACAAGACTAAGCCCTATACGAATCCCTTTTGCGAGAAAGCACATAAGTAAGGTTGTTGCTGATGATACTGGCCAGCTCGAAATTCTCAATAAGATTGTTCAATCCTCACGCCACCTGAACACCAATCTGTCTTTAGTACATTATTAGGCAGGCTCTGGTGAGTGTTATTCAATGCTATAAAATCAGTGTATGTTATTTTTTCTGTGAAACTCGTGAAACCTCGTCACCCGCCTGTTTTTTTAGGTGGGTCTTTGATTCCTGAGGCAGATAGTCATACACATCTTGGTATCACCTTGAGTCATGACCTATCTTGGCGTGACCATGTTATACGGATGAAAGCTGGTCAAATAATTTCTTCACTCCAGAGGCTTGAGTATCAACTATCACGAAATTCCCTAGTCAAACTGTATTGTTGTATGATCCGGCCAATTCTTGAGTATGGTTGTGTTTTGTTTGACAACTGTGGTAAGGTGCTGTCTGATCACTTGGGATCAATTCCGTATAAGGCTGCTAAAATTTGTACTGCTGCTTTGACACATATGTCACATGTTAACATACTTCATGGACATGGGTGGTCCACTCTTGCACACAGAGGTAAATTAATTAAGCTTGTCCTCTTTTACAAAAGGCACCACAAACTGACTCCTGCCCACATGTTTAATCTTGTAACCCCCTCCCCCGCCCCCGTTTGTCGTGCTATCCGACAGTCAATGTCAGTGCACCCCATTAGAGGTTCCATGGGGGTAATTATGCCTGTGCTGAGGTAACATGATTGGAGAATGCCAATAAAATATGAGGCTCAGGGATGCAAGGGGCCGTATATTTTTTAAAAAATGCTACCAGAAAAGCAGATTTTGGCTTGATAGTGGAAAACAATGTATACTTTGAGCTGACATGAATATTATGAACGTATATACACTGGCATTAGTATACACAGTTATTCAGCTGGAGTCAACACCGTGTACGCGCAATGATATTGCAAGTAGTACTACACAGAACTGGTTGCCATGGCAATTTGCTGAAAAAATTCCCATTCATGCGCATGTTTTCTGGTGTTTATTTGATGTAAAAAATTCTTACAAACATTTTGGTGTATAAAACATATATGTTTGTAATCCATTGAGTGAACTAGAAGGTGGTAGCTCTGTTCGTCTGTGTTTCCACAGGTTCAATTACTGGCGTGAAACATAGATGTAGAACGTCGTGTGTGGATAACTCTTTTCTACCATATGCTATCAAACAGTGTAATGACCTCCTTTTTGACATCAGATATCTGCCTTCCTTGCAAATATTTAAATCGAAATTTAGAATACTCTCTTAACTGCAGAGAAAAGTCCTGAATTCTACCTGCATGGGGACAGATTTGCTAATGTTTGTCATATGCAATAACGCCTAGGATTTTCCAGTTTAAACCTTGACTTTCACAAAGTTAACGTCTTTTTGTTAATTTTGTGTTTCACGTAGTCTCTGACTTGGTACTGTAGGTTTGTTCTGTCCTATTTTCATCGTGTTGGAAATCAGATCAAACATCTTTACAAAGGGATCCGGGAATGGGATGACAAATCACTGCCACAAATAATGTAATTATTTATAGGCTAATTTGGATACCTCTAATAATTGATCGTGCCCAGTCTCGGAATTAGGATCCCATACACCCCCTCCCCTTCCCCGATAGGTTGTAGGCAGCGCCTGAGACCAAGAATACTCAGTCAGTAAGAGTATTCCTGGTTTCAGGTCTCATGCAGTGCCTACAGTCTCTGAGTACTGGGGAAAATACAAAGGTTTAACTACATTATATGTTATGCTAGGTTCTGCCCGTAACAGGCTGGGGGTTTGTGTTGCATTTTTTCCACAGCAGAGCCGGTATAGGCCTAGATAAGGTCATTATTTGCATATTTACCCCACTTCGATCAGTTGTGAATACACTTTTTCCTACATGTTCATTTACCTAAATTAGGTCGATAGACTCTGTGTGCGTCTTCGTTAATAAACAAATACTTAAGCCTGTGGTTCTAATACGCATATCTCACTGATACGATTCTTTTAAAAGTAGCAACGTTGTCTAATTAACATGAAGATACTGCGGACATACCGGGCGTAAATATGATAGTTGAACTTGATTTTCATTGTTATCAGGAGCGAATGAGCATTTAAATTCTTAACAGAGCTATTCGGCAGGTTACCACATAAAGTTCATAGGAAGATTATAAGGTTGTGCAAGCAAGCAATCCATTATGTGTAGGATCTACGTGTTTGCCTGAAGTAAACTAGACGACAAACGTCTGATGGTTCTAGAATCTATATTGTCTGCGTCTTTGAATGGTTAATCAAAATTCTTCTTGACGTGTGCCATATCAAACTTGCCTGCGCAGACAGACCGATTCGTTGTGCTTTTAATACAACGGGCGTCGGGGACAAAATCGGATTACCGTCCCGGATTGCTGTTAGCACCACACAAATAATTGCCTCCTTGGCAGACTTTCTCTGGTCCCCGGCGCAGCGTGTGAAAGTCTGCTCGCGTAAAGCGAGAAGGCAACCCTCAATTTATACCCCGACATAGATTTGTTTCTGGACATTGCCTTTCTGTCACTGGCATGAAAAGGAAATCTATACTCATTATCGGTACTTATTATCCCACGGCAGTGAGGATTGTTGCGTCCTGCTGAAAGAAAGTGAGACGCATATACTCTCACACAGCGCAATGCTGTCTTGCGAACTTTGTTTCGGGTGTGACTTGCAAATATGGCAAAGCATATTTTAGGTACTGTAGTCAAGATTTTTGTTACAAATGTCAAAATGCTACCTGCTTAGCAGACCTAGGGCTACGAATTGTTGATACCAAAAAAAAAAAAAAAAAGGGTCAGCTAAGCAGGCAGGTCAAACGAAGTATATATATATATATATATATATATATATATATATATATATATATATATATATATATATATATATATATATATATATATGTGTGTGTGTGTGTGTGTGTGTGTGTGTGTGTGTGTGCACGTGTGTGTGTGTGTGTACACATATGTATACGCAGAAAATAGCGGATACTATTACTTACTTTTTTGTCTATTAAACTTTGTATATACACACACGGAGACACGTTATTCCGAGCCCTTCTGGCACCGAGGAGGGTTACCGTCCCGTCGTTCCTGGCACAAGATGATCAAAGTTATTGCGATAAATATAATGAAATACGTACATAAAATTGGACGCAGTGGCAGCAGCATTGCTGAGATCCTATCACACGATAGCGATCATCCTATGACCTCAGAGTGAGTCTCCGTCACCTGGCCGTTTTACAATGTTGTGCTTGTTGGTCATATTAAGGAGGCTTCGTGTAACCTCCCTGACTATATATTTATTGGTTAAAATAAATATTTCAGATTCCTGATTCTATCCAAGCGTAGTCCATCGTCTCGCATCGGTGCTGCCTAGAAGCCGATAGCACAGCGAGCTTTTGTTATGCTTGTTTCATTATTATTTGTTTTTATCATGCCAATATCGTATGGTCATTCCTGTCTTGCTGATGTAGAATATAGCCATTGCTGGGTAAAAACTATATTTTATTTTCATTTTTTTGGACATATTCCATGAAAATGGTGATGGCGGATAGGGGAGGCAGGGAGGGTTTCCACTCATGGGTTTACAGGATTGTTGGATTTTTTTTCTGAACAACCTCTCAGCTGGGACATGCACTGTCACGGTCCATAAAATAAGACAACAAGGATGCACTTAAATATTGTTTGAAAGGTCACAATGTTTTTTTTTTTCCGAGCCAATATTGTATTGTCATTCCCATCTTGTTCATATGGAATATAACTATTGCTATGTAGAAACTACATATTTTTGTTTTTTGACATATTCCATGAAAATGGTGATGACGGATACGGGACGGAGGGAGGGAGGGTGTGGAGGAACAACTATTTAAATACATCTCAAACCGCTTCCGGTCGGTTTCTGGAGGACTAAAGCCTTAATTTTCAAACGTTAACAAAGTTCTGTTCGCATTTTTTATCAAAAAGGGTGCCCCCATTAATGTATTAATTTATATGGCTACAATCCTTGGGTCCAGTTTTGTTTTTCCAGATGATAATCTGCAATAAAACTGAAACAGTAATTTCTGAGTACCAAGACAGGTATCTGAAGTTGTATTCTACTATGCAGAAATTATGACACTTTGCCCATAAATCCAAGAGAGTGTTAAGGCTGCACCCCCCCCCACCCCATCAACAAAAAAAGGCTTCGTTACCACCGTCATACAAGCGACTTTTGTACCAGATATCTCCACTATTCCAACATTTTCGTAAACCCCAAATATGCCCTAGTCTGAACCTTTCTTGTTTGAAGCTTGTTCAAAATAAACATATTTTGATGTGAAGTCTACGCTCGTCAGATCAGTAGAACAAAAGTTATGCTGGTTCTGAGTGCCATATATATTAAGCTTAATATAGACCCCCCCCCCCTTTGGTTTGTATTGTTTAATCCATGCTATATATGCTAGGTTGTTTTATGTGCTTTGTAACTATATACATGTGCATTATTGTGACATCTCTAGTAATGGGGGCTGAATAAACCTATTATTGTTATTATTATTATTATTATTATTATTATTATTATTATTATTATTATTATTATTATTATTATTATTATTATTATTATTATTATTATTATCGTTGTCGTTGTTGTTGTTGTTGTTGTTGTTGTTGTTGTTGTTGTTGTTGTTGTTGTTGTTGTTGTTGTTTCGATGCTGGGAAGCATGCATCTTTGCAGTAATGTATTCCAGAATCCAGTGGTAATGGCATTGGAACTTCACCAGATCTGGTTTTAACATTTTGACAAATAAACCTCTGTGAATTGTATATAAAATAATAACATATCGAAAAGGTCACGGCAAATAATCAAGACCACTCGCAATCACGGAGACACTTCTGAGCATTGCAATTTTATTAGTCTATTAAAATGTTGAAAAGTTTCTGTGAGAACACTATTTCATCACATCTGTATGGCGGAATTGATATTTGGACAAGATGGCGGACTGCCACGAGCGGACAAAATGTAAGAGTATTGTATTTCACTTGATCATAATATTATGTTCTACTGCTTTCATTTGCTCCATGTTGGCATCATAATTTTCCCTTAGTTCAAAGGGCATCATCACAAATTAATTTTTATTGGGTTTACTTTGGCACTTATACCGAGGGAACGTACTGCATGTAACTTCGATTGCGTTGTATGAAGGTCGGTCATACGAAAATGATAATATTTGTATACCCTTGAAGTTCTCTTTGACAGGTGCTAATGGAAAAAGGTGTTGTGATCAATGTGCTTAAAAACTGACATTTTGAAGCTGTCATCGTTTACTTCCATATACTGTTCTTTGGCCAGGCGAAACTCATGCTGACTTTTAAAGTTCCGACCTAAGCCTACATATTATGGTAAAAAAATGCCACTGAAACCAATATTGTCAAAAAATATATTTGTTTTTACCCATGAAGAATAGCGGTAGTTTTCTGCACAAACATTTGTTAACCACGTCAGGTCATGGATAAGTCACACCTCATTTTCTTTGGAAAATTATTTTACCAGATTGGCATCCAATCGATGCGCGACCAACCTGATTCAGTCATAGTAGGTGTCATTGCCGGGCAAGGTTTTATGCACACATTCAAGATTTCTTAGGTGACAAAAAGCTACAAACTTTGATTTTAAACGCGAAATGCTTTATGCGGCAGTATTAATACACTGACATGACTGTGGAAAATGGAGGGTGAAGTAACACCCATATGCCATGTATATATTCAATATTATCATTTAAGGAAATAATATGACACAACTAATTTATTGATTACACCTTTTTACTTTTGTAGCATGTTTGAATGATAGCCGAGTCGCTTAAATACTGACAGCATCTTGTATGATGAACATTCGGCGAAGAAAGTCTCCCCCACCCAATCCTCTTTTCTTTTTCAAGTGCATTTTCCGATAACAAGCTCTTCAGACCTATTGCCGTTGAAAGACGTTTCCCACTTCATGACAAATTTGATGTGTACATCCTCGCCAAGCACTCGTCACTCTTCGCCGCAAAATATGTATTATCTGCTGTTAGAAGATAATTGAAGAATTAGATTGAGTGTATATCACCTGATTACTTATTGGATCAAGTTAATCAGGCAGATATGCTTTACTCTATGAATATTGTCATACCAAGAACTTTCAAAGGGTCCTATGATAAGTTTGCTATCCAAGCTTTACCGGATATCTCTGGTATAATTACGGTTTCTCTTGTTTCACAGGTGAACTCATTAGCCCAAAATGATTGGTGCTTTTAGTTCTGCAATACCCAGACATGGCCATGTCCAAAGTACATATGGCCATATGGCAATATCGGATAAAAATGTGATTAGATCGCATCTTTTTCTGTGTTTTGTAACTGTATACCCACACATGCCTAGACATATTGACGGGAAAACTAGGAAATTCGTAGACAAGAACACAATGGTATGACACAAGATCCTTTACCAAAGAATACTCTGTATAAGGAAGTTAAACAAACACAAATTGTGACTGGTTTGTTGTTGGTCGTTTCAACGCAGATATTTCGTCAATACTGTATATCACTGTAAAGTCCGGGCATTGGAATGTAGCATTTACATCATCAAAATTTACCTTCCTTGCGTTTCATTTTGTTTTGTTTTGTTTTGAGATACGGAACCAAGACGATTCTATCACAGAAAACACCAGTGGCGCAGTAGAATAAACACAATGTTGCTCCCATAGTCGTTACCGGTATCTTTTTCTCTTAACTTATTCGTACTGACATCATGAATATTTAGAGTTATCAGCTGTAGTTTCGTCATGTGAAGCAAATATATAGATACTTTATACAATCATTGCGGAAATGATTTTATTTTTGTAATGAAAAGCTTCAGTCTCTCGACGTATCAATGTCACCAATACACCTCATGAACATTGTTAACATGCCATGAAGTATATTGTGCAGTTCAGTGTCAGGAAATTCGGAAGTTTCATGTGAAACAAAGTGTTTTCAATATCATATTATTCAAGCAGGACTGGGAGGGGATTCCTTGTGTTGAGCTGAATAGATACAGTGCAAGGGACATTACCACTGCGCTGAAATATAGAAAGGTACACAGAACATGAAATACACAGAAATTAGCGTTGTGCAATGACATAAACCGTATAACTATTAGCGCTATATAACATGATATGTATATCAAATAGCGCTATATAACGAAATTAAAGGTATTGGGTTTAATGACATGGAAAGACATATGATATTTAGGAATACAGGCTATATAAGACATAAAACACATAGGAAGTAGTGCTATATTCATATAGAATGCATAGGCATTTGCACTATAGATGGACAAAGAATGCATTGGAAATACAACTGGGGATAACGAGACGCTACGAAAAGGCGTTAGTTTTTGTGCCAGAAGGAATAAGTAATTACGACGCACGTAACATTTGTTCATACTTTCAAATTTGTAACGTTCAACAACCTTAGAAACCGCATTGGACTATATTTTCTAACAGTCGTTGCACTACTTGTGCAACAGCTTCCCCTTGCATGCACCGGTAGGTTGACCTGCACGAAGAAAATGGTTGTTCAGTTTACGGGGCCCAATGGTCTGACGCTCAAGACAGGTTACTCAAACTCACTTGTCCAGAGCCGCCCGGGGTCCAATCCACTTGAGCTCTCGTTTTTTTGTCTTCCAGTGCGAAATCCTCAATGCTTGAGTCCAGAAATTGCTAATGTTTGCAAAGAGTGTCAAAAAAAAAAAAAAAAAGCGTCGGTTTAACTGATATCATTGAAAATAAAAGCAATTGTACGACAATACAAGCATTGTTCAGTGACATTCATTGCATCAGAATAAGTCATGTAAAAACTAATAGTTGTGCTTTTGTGCGACAGAACTGACACATGCACACACTTGTTGCTTATGGAATCACTTTATATTACTGATGTCGAGTGTTGATTCTGATTGCTATATAAAACGCTTGATGTATGACTCTTTCCTCTGGAATACAAGCGTCTAAGGTTCTTATGGTATAGCTCTAAAGGTAAACATGTTGACACGTGCTCTGCATTTTAAGTTTGATAAATTGGAGGGGCAAAGTTGCATATTAAACTGCGTATATACCTGCTTTGACCTACAGATGCTAGGTCCGAGTTCTTCCATTACAGGCCAATGAAATGAACATCAATCATTGAGTATTGGCGCTCTGCTGTAATTGTATACTGCAAGGTAAAAGGCAACGTTAGTGGACATGCACACAGCCAAAGGAAAAAAAAAAGAACAAAGAAAAAAGAAACACAAACCAAAACCATACGTTATACCAGAACTGTATACCTACAATGTACATGCGCACCTGAATCCAAGTGCTCATATTGTATAAAACAAAGGCTTACTGTATTTATATTAATTCATTATATAGCATCACATATCAGAAACTGACTGTCATTGTTACCTTTACTAAAACTGATACTCTTGCTGTTACCACCGTAACTTATAGTAATTATTCTCCGTCATCGCAACCTCTCATTACTGAAGATAGGGACAAGGCATCCAGCTACGCATCTACATTTGTTCCGGTTAAAGGCACCTGTAGTGCAGGTGTCTCGGTTACCCTCTGCAATTATCTTCAGGCTGTCGGTACATTATTTTCCAAGGTTCCTTGATTACACACATAGACGAAAGGACCCACAGGAAATCACAACAATTTGTTGTTGTACACGGTAAACAAAATTGATAACCCTCCCTATCTGACCAACATACATGTAACGTCATGCATGAATTAGGCAAGTTCAAGTGTTGCATATTTTACATATACCCGAAACACTACATTCTCAGGGGGGCAAAGAAAAGAATAAAATAAGTTAAGGTCGCAAATTATATATTGCGCAGTGAAATTGACGAAAATTATAGTCACTAAAACAACCGGGGTGGAACAGGCATCCTGCAAATCTCTCCCATAAGGTGAGGGTTCACAGAGAAGCCTCGATACGTCTTTTCTAATGTCTACATGATGAACTTTAATTATGAAATGCTTAAAATGTAAAGTATTAATTGATTAATTGTATGTACAGAAAACCAGACATATTCATCGCAAGCGTAGCAAAACTATTATCTTTGGGATAAATTCTGTCTCATATAGAAATCAAAATTGAACAATCCAGGTTAGCTAGGGAAAACACCTGAGCAGCACACGCCTAAATCATTATATCTACCGTAAATCCGCTTCGAGATTTTCTGCCTCCTGAGCTCTTGTGGTCACACAAACGATGAGCCCAAGACAGGATCCGGTAATTCCCGTGATCTGGCCAACATACTTACATCTTTCCTATTCGAGCTCACGTTCAGGCACCATAGTAGAACAAATAGCCTGCTAGGATGCAACAGGCTTTATACAGACCTGATTAAAAAAAAAAGACAATATTGTCGGCAACATGATTGAGATTCGTCAGTCCCCATATTAGGCTACTCTGTTCCGGAATGGTAGGTCTGGTCCTGGAGGTATGTGTAATGTATGACATCCCGATGAACAAGGAAAAGCCATTGCAGGAGGAATACCCGGGGATGAATGGTATCTTTATTGATGTAGTGGCAGATTTATATTCTCCACAATGTTTGACATATTTGATAAAGATGAAGTCATGCGCCTTAGTTGTGACATCGCTTTACATGAAAATGCGCAAAAATTCAGTCATTTAGGATAAATTTAGTTTGCGTGATACTACACCGGCACAAAAATTTCCAGAGCTGCGGTATGTCATGAACATTTCGTAACACACAGACAACTTACACTACTCTCCAACAACCTCTTCTTAAAAATTCTGTTTGCCTTTAATTTTCCAAAATCTGCTCTGAACTTGGCCCGAGGGACATAAATACTCAAAAGTGGAGAAGCCCGGGTAAGTCCACTTTCAGTCGTAAACTGTACCAAAAAAATTCCAATTTTCATTTATGATGAAAGGCCATCTTTACTAACATAAATAAAGTGTGAGACATTCAATATGTATTTTGCTAATCAATGCAAGCTCCAGTGTGATGATAACCCGGTGAAGTTATCTTACCTTGCCTATCGCACTGAAGCCTGTCCTTTTTGTGCTGAAAGCTGACGTACATGATATGGATAAAGATCCAGACGTCACACTCAACCATTTTGGCATGTGGTCCTGACGGTATGGGCAGCACTCTTCTAATGTATTGCTCTGCTTCCATGTCACATTCTCTGATCAAATTATTGAAGTGTTGCTTAACAAATTCATATTTCCCTGGTCCTCGGAAGAGGTCAAATGTGCGCCCCATTTTCAGAAAAAGTAGCAAAGTTCTGAAGAAAACCATTAGCCAATTCTGTAATGCTTCAAAGGTCTTTAAACAAAAAATCTACAATATCTTCTATGAATATCTGGCTTCAAACAGATTACGTTCCATGAAAACTTCTGGTTTTAAGAATAGCAACCCCACTTTTAATCTGACTGTTAGCGGACTTCATGATATTTACAATGGACTTGAACCGCACAATATTTCGTAGCTACTCTTCCATTTCGTCATACATTCTTGCACTAAAACATCATGATCCTAACCCGGTTTTTCTGGCATCACTTTCAATTGCATTCTTGTAGAGGGGCTGTGCTTGTTGTCCGTAAAATTTACATTGGTCTAGAATTGAATAATGAAGCTAGAATGATCTTCCGTGACATCTTAAAAGCGTCTGGTAAAGTTTGACTTGAGGGAGTCATGCTTAAATACTGACAGCTAGGCTTTGAGTCTTCTGAAGTGTGCTGGGTACACAGGTTTTTATCAGAAAGGTCAGCGCCGCATCGGTGTGCAAGGCCATTGCTCATGTTAGCTCCCTCTGGAAGCAGGAGTGCCTCAAGCGTCTATTTAGGTCCCATATGATTCTTAGTTTTTATGAAGGTCTTGGTCACACTGGGGCCGATCTGCCATCGAGCGTACACTTTAAGCGCGCCACCTGGTGGCAACTTTGCCAGCGTCAACAATCGCCTTTGCAGCCCGCTTCAACGTAGGAGGAAACAAGAGGGTGCTTCTGCAGGTAATATATGCAATATGGCTTATAAAACATATAAGAATCGTTTATATAACGATTTCTCTGATAATTAAAAACATTTATTGTCATTAGCACGCTCATTTCAATGGCAAATCGATTCCAATCGTAAGACCACATTATCGCACCTGCTTGACCCTATGAAGCCCAGTTTAAGGCTGTTTTGTCGCTGATATAAATCGTAACTCAAAAATCGAAAACGGTCAGGTTTTTATGCATATCATAAACATTAAAAACAGACAGCATTGTAATGTATATAATGAGAAATGCCGGTGGACACTGCTTCCTGTGACATTAGAACTTTTGCTCCTGACGCCACTGTCCTAGAAATAGTTCGTAATCCAGTTGTGTTAGGTTGATGATTAAATCACGATCTTAACTTCATTCCTTATGTTTGGTAAACTGATGTGTTTCATTAGATGCAAGTAAGTTCTTGCCCGTTTTTATTTTAGGCACAACGCACCAAAGTAAACATACACCAATATTGGTCGGAGAAGAACATTTTGTAAAGCTTCTTCTTATACTGATTTGGGTATTACCTTCAGTTCAGAGTTAGGATGGAAAACTCATATTGAACACGTTATATGTAAGTCACCCGAGCGTTTAGCTTCACTCAAGAGGTTTCAATTCAAGTTATCAAGAAATACCCTTACTAAACTGTATCTGAGCATGGTGTGTCCCGTTCTTGAGTGTGGATGTACCATTTTTGATGATTGCGGCAGTGCCTGTCAAAAGCCCTTTATACGTAACCCAACGTCTATTCCCAAGTTTTAAAGGTCCTAAATGCCAGAAGATTTATTTTTTGTTCAAAGTGAAGGACTTGGAGTGTTAAGCATATTTGTGAAGATTATTTGCCATATTCACACAGGAAATAACTTTACTTGCAAAAGTAGTTTGATGAGAGCAGCCAACAAATAAAACGCCATTCTGCATGATTTAATTGCGAATAAAGTAATATATATATATATTGCATCATCGCTAAGACAATTTTTCCACGGAGTGCCATAACAATTCAACTTCTTCGCTTTTGAGAAAAACAATACTTGGCAAGGGAGAACTTTAATTGCAGTAAAAAAAAAAAAAAAGACAAGAAACATAAAACAAAAAAAAAAAACAAAAAACAACAACAACAAAAAACAAAACAAAACAAAAAACAACAACAACAAAAAAAAAAAAAAAAACAAAACAAACAAAACAAACAAAAAAAAACAAACAAAAAAAAAAAAAACCCAGCAACTAATAGCGTACCATGCTACTTTCCTTACGTAACCACTTTGCTAACATATGTCAGACTCAGTTGCACCTGGGCTGTATACCTCTTATTTTGCATGGCTTGTGGGTAGTGCATACACTATAATGTGTGTCTCTTTACGCTGGAAAGCCATTCGAATAGCATATGATATATACTGGTTTGGTGATCCATGATAAATAAATATGTTTCAACTAAACTAAACTAAAATGAACCACTAAAATTTCCATGTTGCGTTGTCGTATATGTACGAGAGGCCTTCATATAGGCTGGCGAGCCTCTTGGCCAATGCTTTTGCAATAGCTTAGGTTTAAACCAACCAAAGCGCTCCGCCGTTTTCGCAGCTGACAAAATCAATTCGTTCATATTTTGTTTTTAAGAACACAGTTTTGGCGGGGTGTTAACTGGCATGGCCGTCTTTCTTACTGCAGATCATCGCATTTCCTCTTCATCGTGTTCAGCAGGGTCTTTTAACAAGGTAGTGTGTGCGTATAAAAATGCAATGAAATCCTGAGTGCCCCGAATAAGACACAAACTATGCAAGGGAGCATTGTGTAAATATTCCTACCATTTTTTTTTCTATATTTTACCGTTTATATTTTTTTTTTGTTTACACCACAATTATTTACAGTTAGTTTTCCGATTATTCAGTCATAAAACTAGGTGGTCGTCCACTTCTATTGATGCATGCAAATCTGACAGCTGGCGCTTGAATCGCGAAATGAATTTTTTTATTTTATAGGACGAACTGCGTGAGTTCATGTGGTACATTTAGATATGATAAGAGAAAACGTCATCAGCACATACTTCTGCAAGCTGAAAATTGAAAAAACCGCGAAAGCGTCAACTATATTTATTTATTTATTTATTTATTTATTTATTTATTTATTTATTTATTTATTTATTTATTTATTTCATTTCTTTTTTTATTTATTTATTCATTTATTTATTTTTATTTTTGAGCGCGAGGCGGAAGGAATTTAACTTTAAAGAAATGCTCTCAATCAATGGCATTACAAAGAACAATTATTTTTTATGGAGTTACCAACAGAAATGATCAGATACCGTATGTGCATGTGAACAAATTTTACGTTCAGTGTTTAATGATTTGCTTCTATAATTTATATTCCTCTTTCTTTTATCATTCGGCTCAATTTCCATTTTCCCTAGGCATAAATGTGCCCTGTCATTGCATCATTCATACCAAAAGGTAACTGATGCATGGGGAAACAACCTTTTATAAATCACAAGGGAATCGATTCATTGACTGCAATCATAATGATAATGTAATAAATATTCAACTCGTCCATCTCCAAAGCAAAAGCCGCTGGGAATCAAAGCACGCAAGGGCTGGGTGTCGTACTGTTTATGGGTCATGACAGTGCTGCAGAGGTGTTGAATATATGTGAATCTCCCGAGATAATTCGAAATGGCTCGATATTTCCATCATAACTCTTCTACGATGACGTCATAAGAGAAAGTCAACATTTTAACACGGTAAACCCTGTACCCTAGTCTACAGGGGAAAATAATTGGCCGGTCGGGAGAGGGTGGAGCGTGATCCTTTATTGTTTGTTACGAAAAATGGCCAAAACGCATTTCGGCAAGTATTATGCAAAATGCAACTGATATTTAACATCAGCGGTCGCTAGTGAATGTTTTTCAGTGAAAAATAACCAATTCTAGACATTTGACTGCCAAAGCGACCAAATGGGACCCTCTGAATATGTCGGTAAACAAATATAGACCCATATCTTTTACATGTTTTAAGATGGATTGCGAGACAGGCGAAGCCTATGTTAATCACTCTCCATGGCACAGATGTTGGCGTATACTTTCCCACCTACTTGTTTGGTGGAGGAAACCGAAGCACTCGGAACAAATCCACCGCATACAGTCAGAGTTGTATGAACTCTTTCCACTTGCATCTCCAGCTGTGAATCGAACCCTGGACGCAGACGTGAAAGGCAAGCGTTTTGCAGCTCCGCAAACCATGCACCCTCCAAAAAAAAAAAAATAATAATAAAATAAAAAAAAAAATGAACACATGTTGACTGGAGACCTGCTACCTCTTGCAGAAGTACGTTTGACAAAAAATAGCACCAGGACATACAGAAAGCAATAGAGGTCATTTCATGCTGAATTCTTCCCGAAAGTGCCCGTACGGGATTTTTTTTTTTTTTTTTTTTTTTTGCTATTTGCATTGTATGTTATCAGAAAACATATTTTTGGAGGACAATAATAATGTTTATTGCGGGCTGCCGGATTGAACCCAAACCTGCGCCAAGGAACCTTTTGACCTTGTCTTAAGGGTAGTTAACATCGCGCATGCCCGGCAGTTGATACAAGTGTTCACTACGGCTCTAGCAAGTTGCGTCATATTTGTGTTATTGCAAACTTTTCATATTTAATTATTGCATGTACGGATGTATCTATGGACACTCAAGGAACATGACGTTGAATTTCTATTGTGGCTTTTTAACGTATTAAAACAAGGAGAGTGTTAAATTAGATGGCAAGACTTCCGCGCCTGAGTAGGTCACTCGATCCTCGGCCGTCTCACACGATTCTGCCATCGGTTTGTTGTGTGTTGTTTCTCTGCTATCGTCCAGTTGTCATATGGAAATTACGTGGGCACTGGGTGTTCTGGTATCTGACCGTTTACCCCAACAAAATATCTTTAACAGATTCTGTCAGCTTTCCGATGTCATTGCCCTGTACTTTAACTATGGCGCAATATGGCTGCTATATACGACCTAACGTGTCGCAAGGTGCACCGGGAAATGACCCTGGCACTTTAGCGGCTACCGATGGTACTAGCTAATTTGGACCTTAGGTATTAGCTATGCTGGTAGACCCTATACAGGATGACAGTGAAGCATTCCCCAGATATCAGATAAAGAGAGTGATACCAAAAACTCTTTGCCAGATGATGACCAACATTTGAATGTAACTGTTTCCAGTCCATGTGAGGATGACGACTATGCAGCGTTAGATCTTTTCACGGCTACGGATGCAAATGTTATTATAAACAGCACCCCCATCCCCACGCAGTTAAACCTGCAAGCACAGAGTGCACTACAATCGCAGACAACAGCATCTCCCATCCACAGTACGACAAAAGAGTCTAAAGACTCGGTCACGGATGATTCATTCAGTGAACTCTTGTGTCATTGTCTCCTCAGAAAAGCCCAAGGCGTACTTTGATAAATGAAAGCCTGCTGCCCCAAAAGTTAGTATAGCTGTGGCGCAGGTCAACATGTGACTCCTGCAGACAACCCAGCACTCAGATGTGCTGAAAGTAGAATAAAAATAACCAAGAGCTAAACTGGCAGGCTACAAAATAAAAGAAAGTGTCCTTGAACTAGAATCAGAAAATTTAAAGAAAGGAAAATCATGCATGATAAAGGACTACACTAAGAAAGAGAAATAATGTGACACATTGGAGGTAGACAGGTAGAAATACCACCAGAAGTGTATAGACCTAGAATTAGTTTGCCAGAATCTCGAGACCGAAAAAGAACATTGAAAAACTGAGATTATATCAAAACAGGACGAGACAAATGTGACGGCTGCTCAACTTGCCAGTCTACAAACTGTTAGAATCCTCCCCAAGACCAACGCACAGAGCCAAAACATGCAAGCTAGTCAAAGAGGAACCACCCAAAAGGGATACCAAGCTGTACCGTATACTGTGCATTTGGGTAGACCAAAGACGCGAACACCTGCAATAAATACTGAAGAAGTCCTCCCCATCCCTGCACATGGTTCTGGAAACACTTCTGGTACTGTGCCAAGAGGCAGGGAGTTCCGGTAGAGCAGCAACCACCCCCAGGTACTTTTGCAGGGTGAAGATCAAGATATCCACCCGACCAAGGTCCCCTCTCCCAGACTCACACAGACCAAAGAAGAAAGAAACTGCTAATTGCGGAAAGCTCCAACGCACAGAATCTGGCTTCACTAGTCAAGGCTTCCAACACGAGTGCTATTGAAATGTGGTTCAGTAGTGCAGAGATAGAGAATATAATGGACAGACAGCCTAATCTTGTGCCAGTAAAGGAGTTGCCACCAAACTATGTGATGATTCATAGCAGAGACATAAATGAACGTTCTGGTGAGCCTTTTCCCTCCCTGAAGAGAAAAAATGACAACCTGATCGACTGTGCTAGGAACAGTTGTCCGGGAGCTCAAATTCTTCTGTCTGGTCTTGAATTTTGCCGTGACAGGGACACTAATGGAAAGATAAAAAGTATGGACACGCACACAAGACGGCGATGCAGCATGACACCTTACCTCGTGTATATTGACAACAATGATCTGCGCGTCAAAGCATGTGATATATACTTTACGAAGAGAGCTTAAGAACCACTTGAAGAAAAATTCGACACCTCGTTAACGCAAACCATGAAATCCCAATGACATGGGCAAAGTCAATAACACCTAACTTCAAAAACCCACAGACCCACAGACAAGTGTTTTTTAATAGGCAGGCATCCAGCAGCCTAGTGAACCCATCAACTTGTGTAACATGGAACATACGAGGTATTAGTATTAACTCAACGATGATGCAGTACAATGGTATAAAAATGTCAATTGCGGTATTGCTAGAAACAAAGAAACGCGCAAATTTCACAGCAGACATCCCTTCGCATGTATTTTGGAATTTTGCTGGAAAAGATCAAAATATTTAAGCACGTAGAGCATCGGGTGTATTGGCATCTTCATACAAAATAGTTTAAAACAAGCAACCAAATGGCAAATAATGACATGCGTGTGTGGCTGGAAGTGGACAAAAAATACGTCGGTTTAAAAACGAACCTGCGTATTGGACGTGTATACATCTCTCCCGAAGGTTCAACCAAGGACTCTACCCTCCTTGGTTCAACCTGCACTGCACCCATTGATGATTATTTTAGCAAATTGGAATCGGAAGTTGCACAATATTCCCAACCGGCAGATGTTGTATTGTCCGGCAACTTCAACATCCACACAGCGGACGCTGATTACTTCGAGACTCCTATAGTTAGTTCAGAAAACTTTTTCCTGTTCTATTTTATTGATAAAAATGCCATCGTGTCTTAGTAGTTCCCACGAGGAGATCATGTGACAGTGGCACACTCACCCGACAAGGACGTTCTTTCTTAGATTTTTGTAAAAGCACTGGTTTGAGAATTTGTGACGGCCGCCTGGGTCACGACAAAAATGTAGTGACTTATACATGCTTTACAAGTAGAGGTAAAAGCGTAGTTGGTTTTTTTGCTTGGGTTCCCTGGATATTCTGAAAACATTAGTAGCTTCCACATTGACCGCTTACGCGTAGAATCTGGCCATTGTGCTATTTAGTTTGAACTGTCAACCAACAAGCGAAAACAAACGTAATTCCATACTGCATCCTGCATGAATAACAGAGTCTTCGTATACAAATGAAAAATTGGGAAAATATTCTCGTATTGGCAACGGTTGTCTTCTGATACGGCATGTGACATTTTATCCGTCTTTCTGTGTGCATTGGGCCCAGAATCGTCGGTGGATGAAGAATGCGATAATTTTTTTTCAGATAATTATTTACAATATGGGATGGAATCTGTTTTCAAGAAACGAAAAATAAGTTTCCCTAAACAATGTCTATGTAATCCGGTTTAACGATGAATGCAAGAGGCTAAAAAAAACATGTTAATGATCTGTCTAGGTTACAGGACTTAGCCGACCGATCAGTATGATCGGAATTTTCAACTTTGCAAAAGGGATATAAAACGTGTGGTACAGAGATACCGTAGGCAATATTTGTAGAATGCCACGTGTCAGTTCGACAACATGGTGTCTGAGAACCTAACAGAGGACTGGTGTTTTCTGAAAAAACAATCTAGGACCTCTCAGGCTTGCACAGTGGATTTTGAGAAAATGTATGCCGATTTTTTTGGATTCTATTGCTCCAACTAATAAGGGTTATTTGGACATACAGTGTCTTTCTGATATTCTGAACTCAGGTTTAGATGATACTGCTCATATTTTAGATCCAAACAAGTTAAAACTAATCAGGTATATTCTGAATCATCCTATCAGTGATACTGAACTGAAGCGATAGCTGCGTAAAACGAAAAAAAAAAAAAGAAAAAAAAAAAAAAAGAAAAATCAAAGGCTCTTGGCCATGACCGAATAAGTGATGAATTCTTAAAGTGCGCTGAAAAAAATCTGGTACCAACCTTGCTTGCCCTGTTTAACTTTATTTTGGAATCTGGAAATTTTCCTTTAGTGGTCTATATGCATTATCAATCCCTTATACAGACAGGGAGACAAAAACAAACACACATTATTATCGGAAAACTACCCTGCTTAATACATCCTATTCAAAAGTCCCTGCCATATTTGGAACCCCTACTATCCTCTGGTGGCAGACACCAGAATGAGGCTGGGGTGAAACCAAATCAGGTCCCCATTCACTTACATGGTAAATCTGCTTAATTTCTAGCTCAATTCTATCATTTAGAAACACTTTCGAACACACCTACTGTGTTATCCCGTTAGGACAACTCTAGGAATATAACAGGAGGGATAAACAGGTCTTCAGTGCTTGATCCATTGTTGCAAAAGTTACTCTGATGTAGTCTGTGTATGTAAAATAAGTTTTCATGGAAACATGTTTTATATGATCTAATTACAACACATAATTTGTTGAATTCATATTTTAGAACAAGTCACTCATTTGGGTGTGTAATTTGTACTACCTGAGACATCATATATATATATATATATATATATATATATATATATATATATATATATATATATATATATATATATATATATATATATATATATATATATATATTAAGAAAAACCTGGTCCAATGCTCATGTTTCATTGGAATTGTTTTGTTAGTTCTGATGAGAAAATTTGGTCTGCACTCATCAGTTTGCTCCATTAACAAGTCTCTTGAGCTTTACAATAAATATACCTGTGAGAGATAATTATATATCCTGAAAACCCATATTTTATTAAACTGTTGCTGCTGGAAAATTCTAGAATTTACCGAGAGTCAGCTCAGTTTTTCTGGCTGGATCTAACTGCAGGTAAAACTTATTAAAATCACAGTTAGATGTATATCAGTGCTAATTAGGAAGAGTCAAAACACTGAAGATATTTGCCCTTATGCTGTAGTCCTATAGTTTTTTTTTCTAACAGAATGACGCAATGGGTATATTCAGAAGTGTTTTTAATAATATATATGAGCTAGCAACGTAAGCAAATTTAAAATGGAAGTGAATGGGGAATTGAATTGGTGTCCACCACAGCCTCATTCCAGTTTCTGTCACCAGAGGTTAGTATTGTTCCAAATATGGCAGGGACTTTTGAATGTATACTCTTGGTAAATGTTTCGAGTTCATTTTAAATGGTAAACTTTTTTTTTCAATCTGTCTTCTCACAGGAAAATGAGTATCAATCACCAGGTTCAGGCTTAGATCACATACTTTGTGAACTGAAACAGTCCGCCACACCCGACCTGTAACACTATTAAACGAACGAAAATGTCTGAATTGTATGTCTGGTTGCATTGAGAGCAAGAAACACTTTCTCCTAAATTGCAAACGACATGACCATGGAGGATAAATTTTGTACACATTTGTTAGAAAGTATTGTGTTGGCTTTGATGCTTTTAATGATGATGAATAGTTCTGCATGTTAATGAGCACAAAATTAAAAAAATTCTACTTGCCCTAGGTCAATACCTGCACAATTGCATTTGTAAACAGAGAATGCCTGTACGTGGAGCTTCCAGGTGCTATGTCAGTTAAAGTATTCTTTTGTGTTTGCTTTTTGTTCCCGTTTTTTTTTTTTTTTTTTTTTTTTTTTTTTTTTTTTTTTTAGCATTATTATTTTTTTTACACTTAATTACATTGTAGATTATAGTATACTTTTACATGTTTCTGATTGTATGTGTTATATGCATGTCGAATGAGACTCTTTCGGGTCGATAAAGTCTACTACTACTTATTCTTACCAAAAGAGGGGTAATTATGCATTTCCGCTGAATTGTACAGCATTATGTGGTGCTTCGATTAATAATACCTTTAAAAGTGGATTAATCTCTAGGCGCTCATATATAATCGTACAAATTTGTTGCAAAATGTGTCCCATTTGATTAAAAACAACGACTTTTTAAAACTTTGGTCACGTCAAATATCTATCCGTGGCATGTGGTAAATTAACTGTTACAAAATCAATGAGTGTGTTCAACCTTACATTTCTGTGCATACGTATGTCACCAGTGATTATACCACGAAATGAGAGAATCGACGTGAATGATGTTTTTAATGATGGGCATTTTCTTTTCCCAAAAGAAAAATAAACGTATGAGCAGTGCTGGGTACGTCAAGTTTCAAATAGAGTTCCTTTGAGCCTTTACACGTTCTGGCACAAATATGAACGCAATCCACTGCGTAATTCTCTGTACACGTTAGAACCTGTAGGGACATTTTATCGTCTGTAACACAAAACTATCAAAGGAGTCTTGATGTGACACACGCAATTAGTTCTGTTCACCGGAATGGTATGTCACGTCACCGACATGTAAAGCTCAACAGGGGCGTGCTTTCGCTCGTCCTTCATGTAACACGAAATAGTTTATTTGTATCTTGTCTACCTGGACCTGCTATTGTTGCGGCGAACAGCGTCTTTATCACCCTAACACACGAGCCTACTCTCTCAACTCTTAATTATATCTGTGTGTGGAATCTTAGCAGGAGTAATAGCCGAACCATATAATAGCCTGAGCGACGTAACGCAGAGGACTCCTCAAGTAACATGTACTAAAGAAAATCTGAGTGGCAGGTCATTTAACAGTTTCAAATGAATTCATTCTACCCCGGTCGATACCACGCGTATTGGTCAACACATCCATAATTACGCATAAGCTGTGGGAGGCAGTGAGATGGCAGACTTTTTGCCCAGAAAGGCAATAATTTTGGATCTAAAATAGGATTTTGGAGATTCCATACAATAATTACGACTACAAAATCGGGCGAGCCCCTTATGTCTTTGCATCAAAATAGCTAGCGCGTCTTTTGGAGTCTTGTAGGGATATTTAATGGACAAATAAAAATTGTTCTTTCATTGTCACTTTTTACGCTTTCTTCAAAGTGTCCAAATTGCTTATGTTGTTGTTTTTGCGTATACTACACTTCCAAAAGCTTCTTGTATAATCATTACATAACAAATTTGATAAAATAAATCGTTGGTTCTCAGTTCTCAATAAACCTATCATATTCATTATGCAATATATATATATATATATATATATATATATATATATAGGTGTGTGTGTGTATGTGTATGTGTATGTGTATGTATATGTATATGTATATGTATATGTATATGTATATGTATATGTATATGTATATGTATATGTATATGCGCACAGTAGAATGCAAGCAAGGTTCCGGATCAAAGTACATTTCATGGTCGGTCTAAAGACTGTTAACCTTAAGAGTTTGCACGTTAAAGATTACAATAGTCCCAACAAAACACCTGTAGGAATCCAGGACATGCAACATTTTAAAAGCAAATTGTACAGAGCATCCCATTTTTTCTTTGGATCCAATTTATGTCTTATCTACTTAAGGTTTCAGGTTTGCAATCATCCACTGCATTGAAGATCTGGAACATGTATTTCTTGGTTACTTTGTTATTTACGCTGAGCGCTTCCCTCATCAATTGCGGAGAACCTGGAAATTTTCCTTGTGTAGTTGACGTGTGAAGAAAAGACGAATATTTATCACTGTGCACATGTTTAGTATGAGAAAGTTTCTGCGGTTCACTTTCAATTAATGTCCAGAATGGGCTTTCATTGTACCGGACCACGCAATGGTACTTTGTGGTGTGAATGATAGGCGGAAGATGGTGTTTTTCGGCTGACTGACTCTGAGATGGGAGAAGACTGCCTGTAGACATTACGCCAAAACACACAGGCACTGCAAATCTGAACGACCACTTATGCTCCTATACCGGTCGACATTGACCGGTTATTCCATATCCCGTCGGCTTTTATTTAGAAAATTATTTGTGTTACGTTTTAATTTGATGTACTTATGTTATTTTAAACGGAAGTATTTCACTGTTGCGTCCATAAAACTTGTTCATACGGAATTTCAAATTTCGTGCGAGGTCACGAGATATTTTGCTAGATATGCATAGTTAACTGGTCCTGCCATGTTTGCCGAACATGCGGAACTTTTCTGTCTACTCGACTCCTGACACGTGGTGACTTTACAGTTAAACCTACCTACAAGACCACCCGGTTCATGCGATGCCATGCTTATTCCAACCTTCTTGTTATCTTTTACATTTGGTGTATTTCCTGCCCTTAAACGCATCATTGGTAACAATTAGGAACAGGAGAAGGTAAAACTCTAATGCCTGCACTGGTCTCATCAGAACAGTCTCTGATAATTCTGGCCTGCAGAATTATCACAGGAAGTTCTGGTTGAAGTATTTTATAACCGGCACAAGACTATATACATATCTGCCAGCAAGATCTCGTGACATCACGCGCAATGTGAAATCTCGTTTGAAAAAAAAAATGTATACCCAATACAAACATAGGACCGTGTGTGCGCTTTTTTTCCACATGGCATTCTCCAGTGTTTCAAAAAAAATGGTGTTGGCGACCAGGGACAATCGTACACGATCAAGATATATGAACTGTTGGGGGCACATGGGACAAAGACACGGGATTCCTAGAGTGAAGAACTCAGATAAGGATGTTGAAATATCTCCTGTTGAGGGGGGAATCATTCACATTGTGACGGATGAAATTTCTCACCAGTTTGTGCATGTAGGTCACCATAAACTGTGACCAGTAGTTTGTAGCCTTAGGCATCGCACTTTTGGTCCATTGCTATTGACTTGAGACAGTTATAGAACTGCTGATCAAAGACTACATGTGATGGTGGTGGTGATGGTGGTGGTGGTGTGTGTGTGTGGGGGGGGGGCTGTTATTATTATTATTATTATTATTATTATTATTATTATTATTATTATTATTATTATTATTATTATTATTATTATTATTATTATGATTATTATTATTATTATTATTATTATTATTATTATTATTATTATTTATATCACTATTGTTATTATTATTATTATTATTATTGTTATTATTATTATTATTATTGTTATTATTATTATTATTATTATTATTATTATTATTATTATTATTATTATTATTGTTATTATTATTATTATTATTATTATTATTATTATTATTATTATTATTATTATTATTATTATTATTATTATTATTATTATTATGACGGCGTGTTTAAAGTGAGCAGGAAAATGGTTAATAGTCGATTCATGGGAAGTAGGTTTGTGTCATACGGGGTTATGCGTGAAGTGTTTTATTAGCGGCGCAGCGCTATTTATTCCAACTCGTAAGCTCGTAGTTGAGGGAAAATGGTTGACAGTGGATTTCTAGGGAGTAGATTTATTTCATGGTGGATTGTGCGTAAAGTGCTTCATAACAGGTAAAACACTTTTTTTTAAGCGAAGACGAATCTTTACTCGTACCAATCCTCGACAGAGTGCTGATGTGACAACGGTAGGGGCGGTGAGTGTGGGATGGGTGGGTGGTGGTGGGGGAGGGTCTCGCTCATGAATCATTGACAGATTTTGTGCTTCCACAGTTGGAGCGGAAAGGTTACATTTTACAGATCTTCCCAATATTTGATTTTACAGTTCACGAATTATTGAAATCAAAATTTACGGAACACTGAATTATTGAAATGCTGAATTACGTTTCCCAAGTAATAAAATTTCCGCGATCCGTGGCGATTTACTTGTTTTGTTTTTAAAGGTAACAAATAACCACAAAGTCATAATCTGGCAGTGCACAAAAAGTCTTGTATTTCCTCTACGATGATAGGTAACTATGTTACCAATTTAGACCGATATGATGAGGAAAAATGCCTATCATTAGCACTTGGATTGTGTATAAAATAAAATAAGTAGCCGTTTATGGGCAATTTTCTAGTGATAAAAGGTAGGATGCTGCTTTTAATTTTAGTATGATTTACTGTTCTTCCAGCAGAACAAAGCCGCAATGAAAGTGCTTAATTGTGCCTATTGCACGTAATGAGTGCCTCCTGATTTAGAAACAACGACTATCATCAAACAGTGAAGAGAGGGTTGGCGTTTTCATTTATATTGATGTCGTCGATAAAACGCGCCCGGGCATCTGCTCCAGGCGTGAAGAAAAACCACAGAATGCTTCATAGTGAATAGGTCCTACAATAGATGCCTTCATTAAATGGTTTGAATTAGTCCCGCGTTTCAAAAAATAGCACAATGCTTACCATGTTAGTGGGGGAATGTAGGGTATTATATATAGTATTTATAATCTGTAGAGCAACTCGGTTCCATGTTTCGCGAAAAAGAATGGAAAGATAGCAAATGAAAAAAAAAAATAAAATCGTGAATTGGTATGATGAAGGAATCTCTACGCAAGCACGCACAGCCAATTCCCAAGTATGAATGCAAATACTTTAAACCTTTCATTTGAGCGCCCAAAGATTGCAACAAAGATTCTAATTTTGTATCCTTAACCAGCAGATTTATGTACGTTATTATCAAAATATCCCAATGGGATCTAAAAACATCGTGGGAATCGTACGCAAGCTTAAGAACGTTTTGGAGCCGAAATTAAGGAAATTGATTTTGTAGTTCCAGTCTGGGCGTCACAACCGTCAAAATTCTTGTTATTAAAACATGATTTTATCAAAAACTATTTTTGAGCCAAAAGTATAAAAACGTCTTAACTCTTTCAGTGCCGACTGCGACTAAGGTCGAACTGTGCAAAATGAATTACTCTGAAATGAAATAAAGTGCTGCCATATTCCTGTTCTTTGTGAATAATAGTAATAATAATAATAATAATAATAATAATAATAATAATAATAATAATAATAATAATAATAATAATAATAATAATAATAATAATAATAATAATAATAATAATAATAATAATAATAATTAATAATAATAACAATGATTTATTCGGAAAACTACCCCTTTACAGCAGGGGCATCAATGGAACGGGTTTTTTTCCATGATGCGTCCAAGTATATTGCAAGAAGCCGTCTATATTACAAAGTAAGGATTTGTGTGAGGTAGGGCTGTATCTACGTTCAGCATTGAGCCGTACGTGGAACAGCATCCATTTACCATTTGAAATTTACTTTTTACATGCGCATGCAACCATCAATAGGCTTCTCATAGCTCCATGTATATATAAATATATAGTGTCCATTACATTCTTTTGACAAATTAACCTTCCCTTAACACTAATCACACATACATTTTGGATGCTACCTCTTCAAAATACCAAATCGCAAATTCCGCACCCAATGCCAATGGTTTGTAAATAATAAATAAATAAATAATTTTATCAGGAAAGCTACCCCTTTACACCGGGGGCATCGATGGAACAGGGTTTTTTCCATGATGCGTCCAAGTATCTTACCCATTTAAAGTTTGCTTTCAACCGGTGTAACCAATCATCAATATCATAATTTTGTCCCCCGCGCTAAAACTAGAGATAAACCACTCATTGGGAGAAAACTCTAGAAAGCGTAATGACAAGTACATCGTGCACTTTTGGTTTACAATGTAGAAAATAAATGTTTATCATCGTCATATTTACAATGTATAAAATTAAAGTACACTTCAAAAAAGATAAAACTAATATACAATATAGGAGCTCCATTTAAAATCTATGGAATCTGCACCTTACAGGGAACTGTACAACTCTATTTCTTCACTGTGAACAGGCACAGTTGAAGATATGTATATACATATACATATATATATATATATATATATATATATATATATATATATATATATATATATATATATATATACATGTGTATATATACATACACATACACACATACACCCATACACATTAGCTTATATATCACAGTTAATTTTTTAAGAATCTACACAGAAATGTCACAGCCAGCACCTTCAAGAGCTACCATACGGCAACGCCATGCTTCTTTTAGGAATGTTTTACAAGCACTGTCAAATATATCATTAACAACATGGTCATAATTGATTGATATTCCAAACAGTAGCGTAAATTTCGTAGTTAAGGAAGAGCGAGTAAAATGTTCCCATACATGGGTATAACCATGTTCCAACAGGCATTTTTCCAAATTTCGCCAAATCTTAATTCTTAATTCCTTGGAGTGTTCACATGTGAAAGTGAAATGAAATAAATCTTCTATACCTTGATTACATAGTTTACAAATTCCGTTGGACAAATTCCATCTCTGTAATGTTTCTTCCAATCCTAGACATCCGGTTCTAGCCATAAATTTTAGTCTAGTGCCCTTGAAGTCATTTACTTGGAACATGTATCTCTCCCCAAGCGTGGAATACTTAATCAATTTGTAATATGACAAGGAGGACATTTCATCGATATCCTTAAAAAAGTCATATACGTAGTTTTGCGTGGACAACTTACAAAAAGGATAGATCCAGTCACCAGTATCTCTGCAATTTACATTATCTAATCCAGCCTCGGACAAGATTGTGGATATCTGTGACATGTATGGCCAGCAAGATTTATGACCGGACTGAAAAATTGTTTCTAAGTCACAAAGTACTCGTTTACACAGTCTGCTTGCTGGAATGTTATGCTTTACATGATAATAATATTTTACTCTCTGTTTATTCAAGATGGTTATCAGTGGTAGCCAGCCAAACTCCCCTAGTGTTGCCACCATTGCAGGGGTACCTCTTACTTGTAGAATAGCTCGTGCCACCGTGTTCTGGAATGATCTTACAATACTTGTGCTTTCCTTTGTATTGTTAAACCATACTGCACTGCCATGTGAGAGTGAAGGCATTGTTAGGCTTTTCCTGAGACTGTCACCAAACGTTACTCTATTTATACTGTCGTGCGATGAGAGAATACTACATATATATCCATTTAAGCGACTAAGTTTACCTTTCAAGTATTGCTATATGTGTGGAGAGTCTTGTAATGACTGGGCAAATGTAATACCTAAATATTTATACATAGTGCATTCTTCAAGAGTCAACGTTCCCAAAAACCATTTCCTTGTCATATCCATTTTTTTACCTATTACCATAACTTTTGATTTTGTGTCATTAAATTTCATTCCCCATTTTATAGCGAATCTATGTGCAATATTAAGCATTTCCTGTAGTTGTTTATCATCATTTGCCATCAGAACAATGTCATCTGCATAAAGTAAGGCGGGAATAAGTTCATCATGATAGGTTATTCCTAACCTCTGGTCATTAAGCATAAAGAGCAGATCATTCATGACAATAGAAAATAGCGTGGGTGATAGAATGCATCCTTGTTTCACACCATTAACACTTTCGTACCAATTACTTTCAAAAGGACCAAATATAACTTTGTTTTCCACCTTCTCGTACAATCTATGTACTAACCGTCATGTTTTACCTTGAATTCCACTATTCCACAGTTCGCACATCATCCGATTTCTGTTTACCGTATCAAAAGCTTTGCTGATATCAAGAAATGCTAACCATGTTTTCTCTTTTCTGTGCTTTCTTAAACTACATAGACCTTTGAGACTAAAGTAGTGATCTTCTAACCTACGACCTTGTCTATATGCACCTTGCAGTTTACCAAAGGTTTCCTGTTCCTCATAGAAAGACATCATTTGTGTTTCAAGCATGGATGCAAACACTTTATATACATTAGAGGTAATTGTAATTCCTCAATAATTGCTGAGTAGCTCTGGCTTACCGTCTTTATATATTGGTTTAATATAACCTTTTGACCAATCGTCTGGGAAGCTTTCTAGTATTTTACATAGCTTAAATATTTTCGTAAGTGAGTTAACAATTGCCTCACCGCCATGCTTTAAAAATTCGTTTGAATAGACCTTTCAGTTAACTCATTCCCCCCTGATAGAAGACCGAGTCAACAGCTTTCTTTGGCGCGCCCTGGGCGCAATGCGCACAGGGCGCGCCCAGGAAAGCTGTTGACCATGGGCATATAATTTGTAATGATCTTCCATGCAAGTTTCATTCAAAATTTTGAAAGATAATCCCTAAAATTAGTACACGCAATTAGCAGACGACATTAATATGCCAGCGGGAAAAAGCGTCATTAGGATGGAATGAGTGAAGTGCCAGTATGCTGTACTTACACAGAATGTACTGAACCAGATCAACAGCTTTCCTCGGCGCCAAAGATAGCTGTATTGTTTTACCCCCTTTATGTTGGACACGGTTAACTTGATCACGAGAACATCAAAACGTGCATGCAGACACAATTTCCCAGGTGCGGTAAAATACATAATGCAAGGTCATGCTTTAATTCCTGAAGGTCTACGGGGAATATATACTACATCGTTGATTTAGTTCATCACAACATAATACTCTGCATTAAATTGATATGTGTATATTACACGATAATTAACACGGTTAGAAAAATGACACCCGACAATGTATCTGGCAAAGAAAAAAATCTCGAAATTTCACGACCAGTTACAGGTGAATTTCTACCAAATTGTAATTACCATTTATCGTCTTTCGTTTTCTTTTGGTTTTCCCTTATCTTTGTCAATTTCATTTTCTCTGCTCCTTTGCTTTGTCAGTTGCACTTTTTCTGTCGTTCCGTTTTCGTTTCTTTCTCTCTTTTTTTTTCTCGGGGTGGGGAGCGTTAGCTGGTTTCTATGTGTGACAGCTGATATTAAGGCCCGTCTTTCATCGCTGGCTGGCTACGGAAGACATCCACAATTCGCTGCCGTTACAAAATGACGTAAACAAGACAGCGGTACAATTTGGTCGTATTTTCATTGGGCCAAAGATAATAGGCCAGTTCCTGTAGTGGGTAAAGAAATTTTACTCCGTCAATGGAAAGTGTTCGATCATTTTGTGTTTCTTCAACACAACTGAGCAGAGTATAAGTGAAAAACATGCATGGTTCGTTTCAGATGATATTGACTTTGTGCTATCTTGGCCTCTATACAGAGAAAAAAAAACATCAATTAATCAAGTACATTAGTGGTCGAGTTAATTCACAGTGCATGGAGTTGAATCTGCGTGGCATCCGTCTATATGGCTATGTCCATAAGGGTTTAGACGGGTGGCGTGTCCAATGCGGCTTTATATTGAATAACACCTGCTGCAGGCGTAACCAAAATACCCTTATATTCACAAACGATCAATTTGGTCACAGCTCAGTTATCGTGCATACTGATGAATCTGCGCCACCTATAACTATGGTCCAACATGTTAAGCGGTCCAGTTTAAGCAAGAGGAAGTTCATTAATACGTATACTGTCTACATTTGCATATAATCCCAAAACGAATTCAGGTTCCATGTTTTACTAAGATTGAAATGATTAGTGGTAGACAAAATAGGGTTGTCCACGCACAAAGCATAGTCAAGGGACATCGCCTGGGTCTTACGGTGAACTTTTTGGGAACCATTCTCCGCTTATTCAAGAACCAACTTCTGTTTCGTTTGATTGCCATGAATATTTCGGATTCAAATTCTTCATAGCATGACTTTTCGTTCAAGTACAGGCATTCATAGTTTCACCTCAGTTATTCAAAGGTCTTATTGCTCCAACTGTAAATTTTGTATTATGTTTATGTTTACTTGTTTCATATTTTCTGCTTTGAGATCGACTAGGTATTATGAAGCAACCCCAGTGGTTCTGCAGCAATTTCTTCCACAATTCATTTACAACGTAATATCCAGGGTTCTTCATCAATTGACATCATCAGTGCTAGTCTTCAAATGTTTAAAACATCTTATGGGGGGATCTGTAGAGCGTTTGTACAACCCGCATGTTTTAAAATAACGCCAACTGTTAAAAGATTACATATGTTATACGGATAACGGCAATTTAATTCTCGGTAAGTGTTAAAATATAGGCAGCATCTCAACCATCAATGTTAAATTAATCACAATTAGAAGTTGAAAATGCAAGCTGGTTTGCTGAAACCTATAGATGTTGCACCACATTGATCGTTAAAAGTTTAAGGGAGGACCCAGTAGTCCGAGGTGGTTAGGCGTGGGTCAAGGAGGGCATTGCATGGAACTTGCGCTATGACCTATCAAATGTAGCCCTTATATTATCACCACAAAGGTACCGTTGGTCAACTTGAGTAAAAAACAAACAAAGAAAAAAATACCTAAGAGAGAGGTGATTAAGTGGTGGAACACATTTTCGCCGCTCCGAACATTGTTAAATGGCGTTAAAAGTTCCTTGAATATCGTCATTCTTGCATCGTTTAGGAACGGGTAAAAGATTCAGAAAAGTAATATATCTTCTCTGGCTTTCTTGCACCTGTCACGAGTAGAGTTACATCATTCTCCATCTTTGCCAATTTTCTGCAATATATAATACCCAGTGCGTGCCTTAGATTTTACTGTCAAATGCGCGTGCCTTAGATTTTACTGTAAGGAATATAAATGGTTTACTAAGACGTTTGCCTTATGTAGACTATTTCGTAAAGCGGTACCAGTGTAAGGATATGCGGTCATGCATATCTTGAAAGAAAGGAATTTTATAGCTATCGATACTTAATCTTATAAAAGGTCGTAGCCAAGTTGCGTCATTTGGGGGGGGGGTGTTCTACTTTTTTTTTTTTTTTTTTTTTTTTTTTTTTTTTTTTTTTTTAGAATCTTAGGGCACCATGGCCAGGGAACTTTGGAGCCCTCCATGTAAGCATTCCTTAAATCACCAAACACTTTCAAAGGTGGGGTTCACGCAGATTAGAGCACATACGATGGCTATATTTGACATGCATATGATAACCGTCGAAAAGATGTTCCTGTCTTACGATAAAAAATGGAAAGCAGTCTGTATGGTACGATTGAATTCAAAACTGCAAAGTATGCAGGGGCATGTTGTAGGTTTGTTATCTATCTATCTATCTATCTATCTATCTATCTATCTATCTATCTATCTATCTATCTATCTATCTATCTATCTATCTATCTATCTATCTATCTGTCTGTCTGTGTGTCTGTCTGTCTATCCGTTCGTATGTCTGTCCGTCCGTCCGTGTGTCTGTCTGTCTGTCTGCCTGTTGTGATGAAGAAGAAGACGAAGCAAACGAGTAGAAGAAGAGGAAGAAGAAAAGGGAGCGGCAAAAGAAGTAGAAGAAAAGAAGCAGAAGAAGTAGAGGAAGAAGAGAAGAAGTAGAGGAAGAAAAGAAGAAGCACAAGAAGAAGCAGGGTAAATAAAAGAAGAAGAGGAAGACGCAGATGAGGAGGAATAAAAAGAAGCAGAAGACGAAGGAGGAGGAGAAGAAGAAGAAGGCCAGCTCTGGTCATTCCCATAATAAATGCTATAAACCTTGTTCTCACACAGTGTCTTAATTTTCACGACTGTAGCTGTTTATCTGCTGGTGGTTATTGCATTAATTGTGTTTGTTGGATTTGAGACACCACAGAAACATCATGACTTGTTGGTGTCTTGCTGGTGTTATTGAACACTTTTTATGAAAACATTCGATATTTTTAATAACTTCAAGTCACTCACACGAGACTTCAGTGTACAATCCTATGTACTTCCCCAATGTTACTTTTTACGTCGGCATATGGTTAGTTTATCTTGCTGGTAGTTGTCAAGCATTATCTCACTCCACTGGGACTGCGAAAATTTTGTGTAATCCAGCAAAATCGATTTATCGCTGCGATGAAGGCTATTTTAAAACATCTTTGGTATAATATGACTGCAACAGGTTAAATGAAGCTATAACTTTATGCTGACATTTTTTCCTTTCAATTTACGTCATAGGTGCCTATCACGTTGTACTTTTTTCTTGTGCACAGTCATAGGATACGAAAGTTATGTTCCACATGCTATGACAAGACACTTTTTATTCAACACTAAATGGTACAAATGATCTAATGTCATTTTATGATATCAATATCTTTGACAAGCTATGCTTCTTTTTCTCTTTAAGTCCCCCTTTAAAATGCGTGGATCCGTCTCCATGAACTGATGATCTGCGTGTCAAACATGCTACATATACACTAAGCGTCGAATTATCACAAAAGTTGCCAGCGTCGATCCCAATTTAAAACATAAAAGCACCAAGCCCGACTATCCTTGTTAAAAGTTGCTTCTTATAACGCTTAGCGTTGCAGTTTAACAGTTGAAGTTATTTTATCACTAATTGGCTATGTACCGCTGCCTTGGCTTTATCGTGTTTGTATGGAATCCAAATTGGTAGTCGCTAATATTTTATTGTGTATTTTTGGACCAGTCGGTATTATTTTCTACTACCACATAAAGATATCATTCCATAATAATCAAAATGGGTTACATTTTGTTCAAAAATGCATTTCATCCTAGACGAAGTTGCACTTGTTTCGCGGCATGTAACACAATGGCTAATTGTAAGGTCGGGTCAATTTGTCTGTAACGATATATCATTATTAGGGATAGTTCAACATTATCATCATTTTTGAATTAGTACTTAGGGTACTAAATTTCATGACCCCCCTCCCTCCCCCCAAATTAGTACTTTAAAAATGATGATTCCCCCCCCCCAAATCATAGCAAAATTGCACAAAACAGGCCAAAAATTGACCATCATTTTCCATATCCTGTGAAAGTGTACAGACCCATTTAACCCCCTCCCCCCTTGCGTACTGTAAGTACTAATTCAAAAATGATGAAAATGTTGAACCATCCTTAACGCCTTCTATCCACGCTCACTGATTTTTATTTCCATTTGGCATTTCATATCAATCAGATAAGGGTCTGATAAACGGGATTTTTTTTTCGCTGTTTGCAATCCATAAACAATTTTTGCACGCCATATCCATTATCTTCAGCCATTTGGGAGTACATCTAAGCTCATCAAGGACGGCAATAGGACATATTTTGCTGTTCACCCAAATGCAATATTCAAAATAATTATGCAACCGTTCGATAGCAAATTAGAAATCTAAAATATTATGAGGGGCTAATTATTGACTTAGACGGGAGTATATGGGTTTCACACTGCACGGGGCAGAAAAAAAGCCATTGGTATAAAACGCAAGGCAGCGGCTAAATAGTCATGTCTCTTTGATGTTCCGTAAACTTCATTTCAAAATAATTATGACTCGCAAAATCCCAAGATTGCGATATGTTCCAATGTAGTTAAAGTCCCGATACGAACAACGTTGGGAGTAAAGAGTCAAGTTTCCATGACAACATCGATAAGCCTTGCCTCGCGATATGACTTGCATATCACTGTTCAAAATGACGCGTTCAACTTATATCTGTTATATATTATAACAAAGAAAATTATAGTTCAACATGATTATCTTTGTCACTGCTTTGTTTGCAAGGCTGTTATCTGGTTCACTGTTTCTAACTCTTTTTTTTTTTTTTATGTGTGAAGGTCGGCCATTGTGTACTTTTAGAACACACAGAACGGCTTATTTCAGATTACTTGTCAAAGTACTACGGCATCTTCATGACTTGCTACTGTTCAGTTCAAATAGCAGAGGAACAGCAAACTGGTTAGGACGCATCAATATATATTCAAACCGCAATTTTTGAATTAATATGATAGCGAGCATCAATAAAAGAAATCCCGGTACCGACACAACATACTGATGACGCTGTACGGATTATTAGATACATGACTGCTCTTCGCAAGTCTCTTTAGAACTTCCGTCTTTGAAAATGCATAGAATTCTCTCTCTCTCTCTCTCTCTCTCTCTCTCTCTCTCTCTCTCTCTCTCTCTCTCTCTCTCTCTCTCTCTCTCTCTCTCTTCTCTCTCTCTCTCTCTCTCTGCAGGCAAATTTGTTCGACATTTCATTTGAAAACTATCGAACGTAGAAGCTCCAAGTTTAGCATGATTATACCTGTAGACACGACGTCTTGATTTTTTTGTCAAGAGGCTTGACGGTTTTGGAAAAATGTTATATTTGGGTCATTTGAAAATTTAAATCTTCAATAGCGACCGAATGGAGCCTTCTACCATTATATATATATATATATATATATATATATATATATATATATATATATATATATATATATATATATTGACAATATGTATGTTTCTATAGTAAATCAATATACTAACCATCCAACTTGAATATCGCCCGAATGTCTCGCTCTGTGCAGAAAATACTGTATTTCATGCTGGAAGGCCCAAAAATCTCCCCCGTTAAAATTAGCAAATAAAAATGATATCACGCAGAAAAAAAAAAAAAAAAAAAACATCGAAGGATTTCAATCCACTGTTTGTTATTAGGCCTATTCCCTAGATAGCAGCAACAATGACGATATCGTTAGAGCCATTGCACAGACGCCGTTCGTGTGCAAGTGCTGTCGAGTCACGAGCTACAGCATAGTCTCTTCCACAGTACGAATGGCGCCTGCGAGGTGGCGTGCTAAACTAGCTGTAGCACTTTGCGCTTGAGCTAAACCCGGCCTTTTTCAATGCATGCACGGAAATCGTTTTTCCGTTCTTTATCAAGTCATTTATAATTAAATTATGAAAGCCATATTTGCTGGAGTAGTCATTTTTCATAATTTCCTCATATCGTCATACCAAGGTTGCGACTAAAAAGCAGGGTAGAGCGTTTGTTCGGTGAAATAACTGATCGTGCGAAAAAGACCATTGATCAACATAACGCTGTTTTAAACATTGCACATTCAGCACATTAAATGAATATGACTCTTCCCGCGGCTCATGTCCACATGTTTTGTTCAGTATGCGGCTTTCTCCTTTAATGGTAAAGTTGGTCTGGAATGTTTCTCCGTCAAAGGTAATACTGGGCGGCAAAAATAAACCTTTTTATGTAACAATATCTCGCCCGTTTGGAAAGTACATCGGAAAACAGGACTTCTCGGTCATCGTTGGCAACCCAAATTAAGTACCTTTTTGGGATCGACGACCCCGTTACCTCAAATAAGTTTCCAAATGTGGATATCGTTGATAAATTTGACTGATGTATACGGCGGAAATATCAACACACATCAAACTTAGCCAATCGGAGGAGAGTATCAGAGTATACAAAAATAGAACAGACTGAGGTCTCTCGATTTTTTTTTTTTTTTCGATTTGGGCGTCGTCATGACATATGGCTGCTTGATCACCATCATGGCATTAAAATATCGCGTCTGCGGTAAGTGCGCATGGAGATTATATAGCGTCTGCTGTAAACGACCATACCCAGAGTATGCAACACAACGCGGAAGTATTTGTTTGAGCTAGATTTTTTTTTTTTTTAATCTTGGTTTGGTTTTTTTTTTTTTGGTTTTTTTTGTTTTTTTTTTTTTGTTTTGTTTTTGTTTTGTTTCTGTTTTTGCTATTTAATTAAATCAGATTTTTTTTTTATTATCATTTTCATTTTTATTATCTCGGGTGGTGTGGCCGTTGTCGCTTTCCATAAGATTGCGTGCGCTCGGGTTTGCAATCGAATAAGCCAATTCAGTGCCGTAAACGCGCAATATTTTGAAGTACAATGACTGTGACCCTCACTTTGATTTTGTGATTTATTTATCTCACTGACTTTTTCTCCTTCTCATACTTGTGTACCATTACATCTTCAATTGTCTGGAGCTTTTATTGCACTTTAGTTGAATTATCGACAGGTAGTCCCAGTAATAGCGGATCTGCGTATCCTTAGCTGGGATCATCCTGACCTCTTGTTATGGTGATATTTCAGTCAATCTTAATTATATCCTATGTTCTATATTTCTGCACTACCAGTGGTTCTGTAACCATTCTGTTTCCCTTGGTCAAATCAAGTGTCTTTGAATCTTTAATCTTGATTTGTCATGATAACAACATACTTTCCTGACTAGCTCAACAAACATCTAATTATGCCAAGGGTAATCTGCATGTATTTGCTCCAAATTGTACTGAACAGAATAAATGTATGGCACTTTTCAAGTTTTGCTAGGCCAGGTCATGTTCGCCTCCGATCATATCATGTTGAGTAAAGTGGCTGTTCTAAAGGTACAAACAGACCGTTGTCCCAGGACAAGTTGTTGTAAATGGAATAGCTTACATTTCGTTGGTCAGGACTGGGGACACAGGCCATCAGATCGATATAAAAGTGGCCTGACAGCCATCTGAGTAAGCTAATTTTTGCTGTGCATCTTTAAAGAATATGCCGGGACCACATGCCTAGAACAATTTTACCTGCTTTTACTTTCCGACCATCTGCCTGGCGGGCTATGCAAGAGCCTTTAATAGTCCACCATTCAAAGGTTGTAGGTCTGCATTGCCATTCCGTCTTCAAATCATAGTATTAATTTAAGCACATCCAATGAAGAATGAACAAAAGTTGTAGCATTTGATATTCACAACTTTTGAGGACACATAGACAGGTTTTTGTTTTTTTTTATACAAATCTTCTTTTCCAGTTTTATTTTGACTTTATCCATCGGGTTTTTACCACACCTGTATTAATATGGCTTTAAAATTGGGCATTAGTTTTATACTCTCTACATTTTGGATATTTTTTTCCTGTGATATTAAAAATTCGATGGAGCTGAACCGTGAATTCAAAACACAGTTTCGTGATGCGTGCTTCTAACGTGAAATTCATCTGAGTTTTATTTACCCCTGCTATAACATGATGATGACAAAATACAAACATGCCCTCCTAATCACACACATGCACTTTAAGGTGGCAACTGTCAATGCTGTGTTTGGTGATGTTAAAGGACAGCGTTAGCTGGCTAAGGGGAGTATGCCAGAAGAAAGCAGGGGCGCATTGAACTCGTGGCTTCAGTCCATGTCTTCATTGTACACCTTTGATCAAAGAGCGTCACTAAATTTACAACAACGAAGCAGTAACCTAAGAAATTAGCGGCAGTTGTCACCCACGTTGTCCACGAGACTATAAAGTGCCTGAGCACTGTGTCTCAGACGGAGAATAACTCAGCAGCGTTTCTCTTCATGTTTTCAACGAGGAAACCCAATATTGTGGACAATCCTTGAAATGCAATTTCTACAGGGATGATGGCAATGGGTATTTTTTTTTCTTCAAAAATTAAAAGACGTGATATTTTTCTTGAATCCAGACAAACACTACACATATTGGTGAAAAAAGAAGATAGGCCAAGGGTTAAATATTTGTGCAAGTGGTGCTAGATTGTTGATAGCAAAACGCTCAATTTCTGTTGTCCTAGTAAGTCTACTGTGTACTTTCGACCAATTAACAACTTTGTATGAGACAGCTCCGGGCACTTCGTACCTTAAATCCTACAAATATCATTGATTAGAGACACACAGTCTTATGTTTGTGCTGGAATTTTTGTAGAATCCCTCCGCGACGGCATGCCCATCCTGATAAATATAAACGAAACTGCAGCAGAAGATTTGTTTCAGAGTTTCTGTCGCTGATAACAAAGGTTAAGTGCTTTAAAGTTACGCATCGGCATGACACATTCGAATAAATGAACGTACTGGAAATTCCAAGTTGAAAAACATGTTTGACTGTCATGAAGGCATAAAAAATAAAGAAAGAAAAAAGCAGGAGGAAAGAAAGGAAAGAAAGATAGATATTTTTGAACGCACATTTATATTTAGATATAAATATATTACACTAACTTCACAAATTTGGATTTTCTAGCTTGAATGTTCACACAGAATGAAAATAAATATGAATATGTTAGATTGATTTCGCATATATGGATATTCTAGCTTTAAAGATGACACAAAATCTCCCAAAACGTGAAATAAAGACGGAGAGGTGGGCGAAGAGAAAGGGAACGGTGGACGACAGAAGAGAGAGAACGAAACACAAATATACAAAGAAAAAACGAACCACATGAATTGTCTGTGCACAAGGTGCATTAAGGAGTCACCAGGTGGCAGTAGATTATGGTGTTAAAAATAGCCATATATTATTATCATCATCATCATCCTCCTCCTCCTCCTCCTCCTCCTCCTCCTCCTCCTCCTCCCCCTCCTCATCACCATCATCATCATCATCATCATTATCTTATGAATTTCAAGAACAGTAAGCTGCCGGTGGTTTAAAAGCTTAAGTGACCCCACTTTGCATAATTTAGAAATTCATATTGTAATTCCATTACAAGAACAGCTTCACCAATAGTGCTATTTCCGTACCGAATGTAGAGTTTCTAAATCAATCGGCTGCAGAGAAAAACTCTGCTCTGGAAACCACGAGTGTCCAGAAGAAGGAAAGAAGAAAAGAAATAAAGAAAGAATATGACCCCCCCCCCCAAAAAAAAAAAACGGTATAACAGAATAAGAACAAAGAAATGTGTTGCCAGCAGATATCAACTGCAAGGCAATGGTTCTTATCTCTTTCAGTGGCACATTGTGGACTGAACCAACAGGTTTGATCGGCGCGCGTTGGACACAATGCCGCCAAAGCGCAATTAGAAAAGCTGTTGACAAAGATTATATTATTTTCTTTGTACAATCCAGGCAGTTATTTTATGCATTAAAAATATTAATCAAAGCTCCCCCTCCCCCACAAAAAAAAAAAAAACAAAAAAAAAAAAAACAAACCTTTGGCGTTTGTAAAAAATGATCCCTAATGTGTCTTATCAATGCTGTTTGAGAGCTTTTAGGTGACACGGTACACATACGCTGGTGCTAATCATCCCACTCAGCTAACATGAGATTCCCACCTGTAATCCTATGCCTGAACTCCCCGGACGTAGTTGTTTTTATCTATATGGTGCAATGGAAAATAAAGATGGCGGTAGCCAGCCATTGTACACGCTCTGGCTTGATAGTAGCTCTCAATTTCTAATTTTGTATTCTTTTGCTGGTATGAATAGAAATGCATTTTTAATGTTAGCTCTGGACCATAATATTTATGTATATTGTGGCGCTTGAGTTTCCTGGAGGGACAGGGTCCAGTGGTCTGTATTTACTGTAATGGATCAGAATAACTTGTCTATGTTATTTGAAACAATGTGCAGTAGTCAGTACATTTCAATATAGAAACTTTACTTCTACATGATCGACGTGATCAAATAAATTAAGAAATTTTAGAAAGTAAATTTTTAGATTTGAATTGTAGGAATCTGTTCTGGCACGTTTTGTGGTCAGCTGACTTCTTCTGTCGGGGGACCTGTACACCACAACACAAATAAGGCCATAAGAACCAGAACACTACCACCCAATGGGTGCTGTTCTGATCGATTACTTGGGCCTGTGTCCATACCGTAGATATGCTTTGCAATGCACAATGATGGATAGAGATGTTCACATCGTATATTTGCATGCTTACGTTATCATTTTGTGGACTGGTACTGGCTTTATGGTGTGCTCTGTGGTAATTTTGTGAACAATTTATTGTGGCAGGGAACGCTGAGTGAGCGCGAGCAAAATATCAGTCATGTTGCTTATGAGTCAAAAAAAGGTCGAGTCGCAAGAAGTCCCGTAAATCCAGTATTATTCCGAAGGCATCTGGGCCACCGGAGCAGTGGGGATGTTTGGGGCATGGACGTGGTTGTATCGGGTCCGCGGTTATGTCAGATAAATTTCATCTGAAGTAAACATCAAATCAACTTTGTCGGAAACAAAGCCTTGCGGAGCATGAGCAATGCGAGGGTGGGTGGGCTTCATTCTTCCTAACGCAAATGAGGTCGGCTGAAACCATCCTTAAAAATGACCGGTTATATATCGGGCTGAACATGTGGTCTATGCAACACATGAGTACTTCGCATAGTCCCCGTCAACAACTATGCACGCCTCACGCCGCTTCGCATGCCATGCACTAGCTTACTAATGCCCCTTTGGGTAATATTGCTTCAAGCTTCTGACAATCGAACAGCTAATTCACCATGCTCACTCTCGTCTGTAACCCTGTCTAATCTACGAAGCGTATATCCCAGGTATGTTCAACGGAATTCAGGTCTGGGGAGCAAGTACATACATGTATGAGCAATACCCTAAAATTTTGGTTAATGGTCCCGTATACGGGCTGCATAAAGACGAGCATGGTCATCTTGCAACATGAAACCATCCCAAATGACTACCAGCATACAGTAAGACATCCATGTATCCCAAACCTGTCATTGTACCATTGGGGATTGTAAGGTCTGTTTTCCTGCAAAGAATATGCTGTCCAATACGATTAGTGCCGCGGCACCAAATGCAACGGTGTCTTGTGCAATTTCTAGGCTTAACGCTCGTTATATGGTCGACAGGCGCGGTTCTGTCGGTCGCGTGGATAAAGCATGCTTCATCTATGAACAGGACACTGCCCAAATCTCTATTGTTCTAGTAATAATAGACCATGTAAGAAATGAGTTTCACCACCAGATGGCTCTGGGGTACTATAAACCCTAGCCTGACTGAGTGCCCACTAGCTAAGCATGGCAGAGTATGGGAGGTGGACAGTCTTTGAGTAGAAACAGGAACTAATCCAGACAGGAGCACCAACTAAAGGCAAAAAGTGTAATTTAGTAGAAGGTAAGTACTTGCTGATCAGTTTCATATATTATCTTACAGGAATTTATCCCAAGATTATAAGTTTAGTCACTTTACTCCAATGGGTTGAACCAGCAGTTTACATCACTGGTCATATATTGCTGTGTGTGTGTTGTCTCTTGGCCACACACAATTCTGTGACAAGTCAAATTATGAGACTGTGATTAAAAGTATAATTAATGTTCCATAAAGAGAGACTTTCATAGCCATACATACATTATTTTGAATGTGGAATAACCTGGTCAAAGTGCACATAAGCCACCAGTAGCCTGACCTGAGCCAAGCCTCTGGGGTCCAGCCAGTAGCTTGTATATTGGGTCACTGCAGGGGATAAGCAAGGTGTTAATGCTGTTGTTGTCTAGTTCCTCTGGGGAGAGTGCTTTATGGGTGTGCTGTGTATACAAGACACTTGTTGGTAATGTGTTTGTCCAGAATAACAATGAGGTAAAAACACTGCATACTCAAAGGCAAAGATGAAAAACTGAACAAGAAAAGGAAAAGTAACTTTGGGATGGGACATGCGCATTGGCGGTATGTTTTGTGTGCTTTCAGTAATGATTTTGAATCCTTGTTCGGGCCATTGAGGAATGGGTGTTTCTTTTTTCAGACTGAGTATAGGTTCAGAATGAAAATTGTTATTTCTGTCATATGCGTCAAGTCTGAAAAAAAGTGCAAGACTAAATATGTGTCCTGTCAACTTAACTGTATGAGGTAATGAAGGGCAGCCAAGCTGTTCAAATGTAGGGAAAAAGGTAAACTTTCAAACTGGAGGGGACATAAAGTTACTTTTCCTTGTCTTGTTTAGTTTTTCATCTTTGCCTTTGAGTATGCAGTGTTTTTACCTCATTGTTATTCTGGACAAACACATTACCAACAAGTGTCTTGTATACACAGCACACCCATAAAGCACTCTCCCCAGAGGGACTAGACAACAACAGCATTAACACCTTGCTTATCCCCTGCAGTGACCCAATATACAAGCTACTGGCTGGACCCCAGAGGCTTAGCTCAGGTCAGGCTACTGGTGGCTTATGTGCACTTTGACCAGGTTATTCCACATTCAAAATAATGTATGTATGGCTATGAAAGTCTCTCTTTATGGAACATTAATTATACTTTTAATCACAGTCTCATAATTTGACTTGTCACAGAATTGTGTGTGGCCAAGAGACAACACACACACAGCAATATATGACCAGTGATGTAAACTGCTGGTTCAACCCATTGGAGTAAAGTGACTAAACTTATAATCTTGGGATAAATTCCTGTAAGATAATATATGAAACTGATCAGCAAGTACTTACCTTTCTACTAAATCACACTTTTTGCCTTTAATTGGTGCTCCTCTCTTGATTAGTTCCTGTTTCTACTCAAAGACTGTCCACCTCCCATACTCTGCCATGCCTAGCTAGTGGGCACTCAGTCAGGCTAGGGTGTATAGTACCCCAGAGCCATCTGGTGGTGAAATTTCTGACATGGTCTATTAGGTCGGCACCAATCAAGCCTGCCTTGCTCATACTGATGAGTCAGGGGAGGGCACAAGAGAGGTCTGCGTGCACGTATACTAGCACTATGATATCGGATGGTCTGTTCGGAAAGTATCATTGGAAACCTCCCCTGAATATCTTTATTTATAGTGACCACCGTGACAAATTTGCTTCTTAGTAACTAGGTCCTTAAGCATTGATTTTCACCAGGTGCTTAGTCTGCACCAGGAGCGGTTTTTCGTTGTCGTCACTGAATGTGGGAGCTTCTGCGCTGCTAGAAAAGTTCCATTTATGTCACTTTGGGACACGACAGTGCTAACAGCTGCTTCTGCCTGACTCAATCCATTTGATCTCCATCAGCCCGATCGCTTGGGCACATTTTGTTAAAAAAAATGTTTCCCAGTCGAACCATATGTGTAGTTGGAAGTAGGTAGTGAGCACCTTGGTCAGCTTCTGCATGGCTCCACCTGAGCGAGCTGACTTTGAGATATGAAGAACAGGTCGCAAACTATGAAAGATGATTTGCTGCATAGCAAATCAGTGTGTGTGTCTTCAAAGCATATTGGTATGGCAATGTACAACTATTCCATAACACAGGGGTAGAAGTTGGAATGGCGTCTCTGTCTTTTATTGCTTTGAAGTTATTTAAGATTTGAAATTTCTAATGGTGCTATTAAGCATATTTTAAATTGCTACAACTTTCATTTTCAATTCATTAGGTGCGCAATGGTCAACAACCCCGTATAAGAAGTTGGAATGACATCTCTATCTATTCTAGTGTTAAAGATTTTCAAGATTAAAAATTTCGAATACTGCTAATTAGCATGATTGAAATTTCTACAACTTTTGTTTTAGATTCATTACATGCGCAATGGTCAACAACCGCCTAGTAAAAGTTGAAATGATATCTCTATCTATTATAGTTTTGAAGATATTCAAGTTTTAAAATTTCAAATGCTGCTAATTAGCATAATTTAAATGGCTACAACTTTTGCTTTAGATTCATTTCATGCACAATGGTCAATAAACCCCTAGAAGAAGTTAAAATGACATCTCTATCGTTAATAGTTTTGAAGATATTCAAGTTTTAAAATTTCAAATGCTGCTAATTAGCATGATTTAAATTGTTACAACTTTTGTTTTAAATTCATTGGATACGCACTGGTCAATAACTCCAGAGCAGAAGTATGAGGACATCTCTATCTATTATACTTTTGAAGATATTCAAGATTTAAAATTTCAAATGCCCCTAATTTGCATAATTTTAAACATCTTCATTCCTCTGTATAAAACAGTCAAACTCCTTGTATGGAGGTAGAATCATGCCAAGTTTGAAGTTTCTATGTATAATAGTGTCCGAGAAAAGTGTCGGACAAGAAAGAAAGAAAGAAAGAAAGAAAGAAAGAAAGAAAGAAAGAAAGAAAGAAAGAAAGAAAGAAAGAAAGGAAGGAAGGAAGGAAGGAAGGAAAAACGGAAAAGTGTGTGTTGACACACACACTTTACTAAAGATATGCCTTAAATCAGTTCCCGGGAGGTGAAGCCTACTGCATCCCGTATGTGTACTTAGGCCTGCGATGATCAGTTCAATTTTCACCTCGTAGTGCACCCTGTTCAAAAGTCCCTCTCCCTATTGGAACACGACTGACCTCTGATGACAGAAACCAGAATGAGGCTGGGATGTATAACAATTTAAGTTCCCGTTCATTTACATGTTAAATTTGCTTACTTTGCTAGCCTCATATTTATAAATAAAAACACTTTTGAACTTAACCGATTGTGTAATTCTGTAAGGAAAACTCAAGGAATACAGCATAACTGGAAAAATCTCCAGTTTTCCTTATGATATAATGTACACCTCACTGCAATTTTGGTACCCTATACAGTTGGACCCAAAGCCAGAATAACTGAGTTGATTCTATCCATTCTAAGAATTTCAAGCAGCAACAGTTTAATAAGAATATTGCTTTTTAAGGATACATAATTAGCTTTCACAGGTATATTTATTCCAAAGCTCAGTTGACTTGTTGACTTGTTAACGGAGCAAACTGGGCAGTGCAGACCTATTTTTTTTCTAATTGGGACGAAAAAAATCCGATGAAACGTGAGTATTGGACCGTTTATATATATATATATATATATATATATATATATATATATATATATATATATAAATGTATATATGTATATTGATGTCCCAGGTAGCACAAACTACACACCCAAATGAATGACTGGTTCTAAAATATGAATTTAACAGATTAAGTTTTGTAGTAAAATGATATAAACATGCTCCCACGAAAACATATTTCGTATCAACAGACATCACATTATCTATAGCAACAACGGATCAAACCATTAGGACCACTGCTGTGGTCCTAGAGTTGTCCTAACAGAATAACACAATGGGTGTATTGAACATTGTTTTTAAATGATAGATATGAGCTAGAAAAGCAAGCAAATTTAACATATAAGTGAATGGGGACTTGAATTGGTGTCCACCCCAGCCTCGTTCTGGTTTCTGTCACCAGAGGTCAGTAGTGTTCCAATAGGGAAGGGACTTATGAATAGGGTGTATCTGTCCTTGTTTCAATCGGTGGCAACAAACAAGAATAAAAATACATTCAAAAGCATGAGGAAGCGTCGTAATGCAAGTAAAGCTGTTGAGGGGGACTATACAAAATACTGATATGCTGTAATATGTGTTTCAATCATCATTACATTTGCTATTTCTGAAGCGTGAATCAGCCTTGCATTTACTGTTCATGCCTTTCTGTCTCTGTTTCAATGTGGAATGTGATTTGGAGGGATTACGGTTTGAGTTAGGATGAAACAGAAATATAGACGTTTGGATGCAAACTATTGGAGACTAAAAGTTGAAATGCAAACTCATTTGACACCTAAAGTACAAGCACCATTCCACAAATGCAATTGTTTCTTAGTAACTAGGCTCTTTTGAATTGATCATCACCAGGTGCTCAGTCTGCACCAGGAGCGGTTTCTGTATTTACCTTTTTGTAACGAATTTTGCTATACGCAGGGACATCTACCGGTAGTATGAAATTTTTTGAATACGCTTTCTTGAAGAGAGAACTAATTGTGTTCCTGGTTAATGTCAGCATTAACCGTTGCCTGCTAACAGACGTCCTATATCTATACTGCCCCCCCCCCCATCACCATCCCGACCCTTCACCCTGAACGCCGGAGCATAGCCAGCCTAATGCCCCCAAGGAAGTCTGCTTTGAAAGCTCAATCAACTGTGGCAAAAGCACGCAATGTTTGAAAAAAATGAAGGTTTTTGTAACATAAAGCAAGTCTTTATATATATATATATATATATATATTATATATATATATATATATATATATATATATATATATATATATATATATATAGGAGAGAGAGAAGACAGAGAGAGAGAGAGAGAGAGAGAGAGAGAGAGAGAGAGAGAGGAGAGAGAGAGAGAGAGAGAGAGAGATGAGAGAGACGAGAGAGACAGAGAGAGAGAGAGAGAGAGAGAGACCTGCCTTGGTTACACTGCCTTGGTTACATAATTTACCCGGACAGAACTAAAGCTAGTCTTGCACACATGGGGACAAGTAGATATTTTGTGGGTGTGTGATTCTCTGTACTTGATCCCGCACTATCGTATTACATTCCCATGTACAAACACTTGCAACGAAAAACATTCACCACACTCAAACTGTTGGATCCGTTTGAGGTGACAGCTTAAAGACCTGACTGGCATGCAATATCATCAAACCATCATACAGTACAAACAGAAGCAACAGTCCCAGTATCTTTCAATGTGTTCCTGAAAAACAACGGAGTTTACACTCTTGACGCCCCACAACCAATCCAGTCACCGTTTATGTTTAAGCTTTTGCCGCAATTTATCACGTTCGTTGCAACCAAATATGAGAGTCCAATGTTTTAACAGCCTTGGTGGGGACTGTTTGTCTTGGATAGGGCTGCTCCTAAACTCACTTCCAATATTCGCAACTGTTACCTCCAAGTTTTTAACCACACAAAAGTTGTTAAAGAATGTCATCTAGGTGACTATAAAGAAAACAAACACCCATGCCAATGTCATAATTCGCTTATATTTGATGGTGGTGGTCGTAATATATTACAGGCGATTCTATAGTACCAGATGGTGCACAATATAAACTACTTTCAAAAGGGCCTTGATAACGTGCAGCAACAGAATATTGCTAGGGTGAAAGACATGAAAAGGATAAGGAAAGTTGCTAGAAAATGAGCAACGAAGAATAAGTTTGATATTTCCGTCTTAGATGAATGGATCAGTTAAATAAGGCATATTGTTACAAACAGAATTCAAAAATCGCCAAATGCCCCTCCACACACACACACACACACACACACACACACACACACGCAAGCACGCACGCACGCACGCACACACGTACACACACACACATCCTGTTCTGACAAATTTAGAAGTTGTATATTGCCTGTCGGAGATGCATGGTAGATATTTTGTGGACTTGTTGATTAAGCATCCAATAATAATAATAATAATAATAATAATAATAATAATAATAATAATAATAATAATAATAATAATAATAATAATAATGAATAATAATAATAATAATAATAATAATAATATTGTCGACAAAAATTCCTGTGCACAGACACAATTCCATTCATTTGTGTGCTTTTATACATAGCAATAGGTATCATCGTGAAACCATAGATATATGTAGAGGGGCTACTGATTAAGAAATTAAATGATGATGATGATGATGATGATGATGATGATGATGATGATGATAATGATAAGACAGTTCTTACGATTAATCCGTGCACAGATGTTCAAGTTAAAAGAACAGTGAAAGTGAGCTAAAAAGGAAAGAAAGCAAAAGCGAACATTTTTGGCCACTTTCATCAGGAAAGATCATGAATGTGACGTGCGTTTGTTAGCGCAGCTCTTCTCCACATTACTGATCATTATACTGTTAAATTTTGCACATCTTTCTCCCTTTTCCGGGCTCAATTCTTCCCTGATTAGAATATAGAAGACTGGAGAGGCCTGTTGATTGTCACGAAAGTAATTTCCGAAGGGCTTGCAATTATCCTTACTCACATTCACTGTTCACTAATCTTAATTCTAAAAGATAGTAAAAACAGGCATCAATTATCATTGGGATGGTTTTGTTCATTGCGCGCTACCCAAACAGCTGTATGTCCTACCTCTGAATGAAATACAAACCGTTTTTTGTTGAAGACTGGGTCAACAGCTCTAGTGAACAGTATACCGACTAAAGCTTTCCACAAAAGCAGGCCAACTCAAGTTTTTCACCTGCATTGTTCTTCTTTCCTCTAGAATTATAGGCAATCAGGCAGTTGAATTAAAGTCTTTTTACCA